>JAHBMJ010001077.1:29551-34345 GCA_018398765.1 Chromera velia | reverse complement strand
CCCCCCTGTCCGGAATTCTGCCTGCCGGGGTCACCCCCCGGCACGCGCAAGGGGACAGAGTCCAAAGCGTCAAGGAGGGTCGGACCCGCCCACCACGCCTTTAGCTCGGCCTGCTCATTGGCCGCTATATTCGTTCCCTCAAACGCACTGACGGGAATGTACGTGACCTTGTCTGATTTGAACCCCCCCTCTGGACCTGTAATAAAAGCGTGTAAAGGTTCCACGACCTCTTGGTAAACCGTCTCTTTCCACCCCACCTGATCGAGTTTATTCACAGCAATAAGGAGATGCACAACACCCACAGCACGCACTAATTGGATGTGCTCCTTCGTCTGCCCCCCCCTCTCGAACCCAGCTGCAAAATCATTCGCATCCACAACCAACAGAGCAACATCGGCCTGCACTGCCCCCGCCAGCATTGCAGGCACAAAATCCTTATGTCCGGGTGCATCGAGAATGGTGATGACTCTCTTCTTTGTGGGGGTGCGGATGTGTTTGACTGCCACGTCAATCGTGACCCCCCTCTCCCTCTCATCCCCCCCCTGGTCAAACAACCAGGCGTAGAAGAAACTTCCTTTCCCGAGTCTCTGCGCCTCTGTCTTGTTCTTGTTCACTTCTCGCTGGTCGACAGCTCCAACCTGAAGGGAAGGGAAGAGGCAGGTGGGTGTGGCACACAAAGGGAGAAAAAGGGGCGCATAACGCTCCACGAATGAATGGATGGAACAATTGCAGGACGGAATGAAGGAGGAAAGGAACGTCGCGCAGGGAAAGAAAAAAGACTTGGAATAAAGGTGTGATAGAAAAAAAGAATTTGGAGAGTGGAGCTTGCGGCCTTAAGGGGGCATCTATTTTGTTTTACAAACGCATTCCCAGTCCTTCCAAACGATCTTTTTGGTCTTCCCATTACTGCCCCATTGCCCTAGCTGCAGACACCATGCACGCGCGCGCGCACACACACACACACACACACACACACACACACACACCTGGAGGAGCAAGTGTCCCATCAGAGTGGACTTCCCAGCGTCCACGTGACCAATGACAACCAGGTTCAAACTCTCCGCACCATCCTCAAAGTCCATCTGCCCCCCTCCACCCAAACTAGCAGCAGCAGCGGAGGCCCCCCCGTTCTGATTGCCACTCTCCTCCACTTCAGGCTTTCCAAAAAGCATTTCCTCCTCACGAGACTTCAACTGGCCCGCAGCGGAGAGAGAAGATGCAGAGGCGGACTCGGGGGGGAGGGGCGCATCCTGATTGGGGGACGAGACGGCGGGGTTAGAAGGAGACGGCTGAGATACTTCTCGAGTGGCAGAGGGAGCTTTCGGCTTGGCTTTGGGTTTTGCCTTGGCGGCAATCTTGTTGGCTTCTGCTTGTATTTGTGTCTCTGCCTGTTTCAGCTCACCATTGCACTTTTCAGAAACAGACTGTATTTTGTTCTTGGGTACAGAAGGGAATTTCTTGGCAAGGGCGGCAACGGTGGCGTTGACTTTCTGCGCGCGTTGCTGCTCTTGCTTGGCTGCCTCTTTCTGACTGACAGCCTTCTCCTTGGAGCGGGGGGGGTAGGCTTCATCGTAATCGTCATCGTAGTACTCATCGTCCTCGTCCTCGTACTGAATGTTCTTCACTCGTCGGTGCATTCTGACGAGCAGAGTTGGGTAGGTGATTGGAGGGAATCGACAACGAAGGACGAGACGGGAAGGTTAGAGCCTATTTGGCAGGCAAGTTGTGAGAAAAGCCAAGGCGAAATTCGTGGAGGGAAGAGCGGACCTCTTGACCTAGAGATTCCTAGAGATGGATGGTGAAAAACTCAGAATGATGGATTGAGTCAGGCTGGGAATGATTGGGGGTGGGAATGGCTGGGAATCTGCATCCGCGTCGGCACTCCGCGCGGGGCATGCCGGGGCCCCGGCCGCTTCTGGGCCCGGGTTCAGATCCGGGGAGATACGCATGCATGCGCATATATATATGCAATGCCATACATATGCCATATACATTGAAGTGAAAAAACATTTGAATTCTAAAAAAAATTTGAATTGTAGTTTGCATATATATGCATACATTGAATGTCTGACAACATCAATGATCGATCGATCATGCAGGAACATCGAATCTCGCATTGAGCATCGACATTCATCATCTGAATCGATCAAAGCTGCATTCATCTTCAGCTTGGCGACCTTGTCTTCCTTCCATGTTTCCTTGACCACCGTTGCCTTCTACGTGTTGCATGCGGACAATGATTGTCAGCTAAAACAACTGTTGTCTGAAAGCCAAGATTTGTCCCACACAGGAGTGGAAGTCGAACATTCACACAGAACCCAGATTGTGTACATACACGAAGGAAAGAAGCTGCAGCCTTGAAAGTAAGCACAGAAGAAAATGGACCTGGAGGAACGAATCCGGGAGTGGGGACTGCAGGTCGAGAGTTTGCAGGACAGAATCGTGAAGTTGAAGACCCAAATCGAAACTGACAGGGGAGGGGACCAACAGAGGGACCTTTCGACGGTCAGCGTTGCACGAATAAGGGACAGGATGATCAAAGAAGAAACGCAAAAGACACCCCAGTTTGAACGAGCCATGCAAGAATTTCTCCCCCCCAAAAAAGATACACATAGGTACGTAGACGGACGTCTGGAAACAACTCCAGACCTCCTGCATAGGTCCCTCGGGCGAGAACAAACTTTTAGAGGGGCCAGAGTAAGGATCATTGCAAAATGCGGACCGACATCAGACTGTGTGTGTACTTACGAGCTGGTCGGCCCCGATCAAGGGCAGCTGGTCAGGAAGTCACCATCTTACTTTGTCTAAATGGTTGGTGATTATATAGTTCTGTAATTTTGAAAAGGAAGAAAAATGATTTCGTGCTTTGTGCAGATATTCCTTTTCTTCTCTCTCCTTCTTGCAGGACGAAGTCGAGGACCTGGTCTCGGAACCTGTTCTTGCCTCTGCCTTCCACTCTTTTTCTGTCTCCCTCTCGGACTGCCCCCCCCCTCCCCCTTCAGCGAAGGCCTCCAGCAGGGGCTCTGCCATTTCTGCTTCTGCGTCTGGCTCTGGTTCTGCCTGCATGGAGAGGATCAGGGCTCCCGCCGAGATGCCGTCTCCCTTCTATCACACGATCTCTCTGTCGCCCTCAGAAGGTCTGTATGAGGAGAAGCCAACCAATGAGCAGATGGAACGAACAACGTCACGCACACCCTGCCTGGAATATTCCTACATAGATACAGCCATCCGCCCCCCCCCTTCGCTGCCTTCTGTTCCTCACAGGGACCTTCCTTCTGCTGTCTCTTCCTCCTCTTCTTCCACCTTCCCCCAAATGAACACGGGAAGGATACCTAGTGGACCCCTCACAAAACCCGACTTCCCCCTTCACCCCTCCATCACATCCCAAGTATCCCATTCCAATCCCGGAGACATCCAAGGCTTAACCTCTCCGTCAATATCTATCGAGATTGAACTCGCACCCCCTCTTACTCAAACTCACGCCCCCACTGTTCCGAAGCCCTCCTCACCCCGTCCCCGTATCAATCTCCTATCCGATGTGTCTCCGAGTGCGCCTCCCCCAAAATCCAAGCGTCCCCCTTCAGTTCCCTCCATCCCTCTGTCCCGGCTTCTCTTTTCAGCCCCCCCGACCCAAAAAGCGAAGCAAGAAAAGGATCGCCAAATCTTTCTTGGGATGTCGAAAGGACCAAATTCGACTGCCTTTCCGCCGCCGTCGTCCAATCCCTCTTTCCCTTTTGACGATCCAAAAACGATTTCACAACTGAACGAGGGAGTGGAAAGGAACTGTAAGGTCATGAAATCCCAAACCAAACAACCGCCGTCTCTGCTTCCAGACCATCCCACCACTTCAATAAAGGACCCGATTCCTCCCCTCCAGGAGTTTCACATTGCGTTTAAAGGAGACGGCTCTGATTGCCTTTCTGGGGGCATCCCTGAGGTTCTCATACACGAAGCACTCAGGGTGGCTCAGGGAGAGACTGAGGGAGAACTGATGAACGACTGGACAGAAGAGATGACTGATGGAAGGGAGGCACTCAAATTTTCCAACAGCGTTGAGAGATGGCTGGGTCAGGTGAACAGAAAAAAAGCAAAAGCCTTCGCATCACCAGAGACTCTTCTTGAAGCAACAGGAGGAGAGCAGAATCCCCCCCGGCAAATGCAGGAAACTTTCGATTGCCTCGAAGCAAAGGTTTCACACGCGTCCCCACTTTCAGTCGGATTTCCAGCCTTCAAGTTGTCCTCGCCCTTTGCTGTTCCCTCTCAACGTGTAGATTCGAAGATCGAAGACACAAATCTATTCACCGACCTCCATCCTACTTTTGCCCCCCCCTGTAGAGCCCCCCCAATGGGCCCTGGTGCAGTCCAACAAAAGAGAGTGACGGGTGACCATGAAGATCTCTCGTTCCCAAAATGTACAGCAACAGTTTTTCGTGGAGGAATGGACATGACGATTGATTTTGAAAAAGGAACAACCACAAGCATTAGTCGTCGAGAAACCGCAGAGGACTCAGAAGGCACCCCCCGCAACATGAAACCCCTCCACCCTCCCCTCTCGTCTTTCCGCCCTGCATCCCCCTCATCCTCTCCTTTGCCTTCTCCAAAGTCTCCGTCTCCTCCCGACCCGCCGGCAACCGTCACTCCGACCTGCCCCCCCTGCCCCCCCCTCTTCCCTTTTCGACTAGCTTCTGGAAGCGAAGAAGAGAAAGAGGACCCGATCATATGCCCAACGACAGAGACAATCATTCTGGACTCCCCTCTCAGAGACAGAGACAGAGACCGGATCGAATCCAATCG
>JAHBMJ010001077.1:9551-24551 GCA_018398765.1 Chromera velia | reverse complement strand
GGGGGCCGTGCATGTTTCACAGTCATGCAGTATCGTTTTGCCGAGCGTCAATTTTGCTTGATTTCTGGAGCCGTGATCCATTTGAGTCACCTGTGCAGCCTTTCGGAATATGTCACGCTTTTTTTGTTGTTTTCTGGAAGATTTTGCGCTTTGTGCCATGCAGACCATTGAACATTGATCAGCCAAGCCTGGGTGCGAGCAGACTCTTTGTATTTCACGGACACAAATGAATTATTGTGGGGGGGAAAAATCTGTTTTTTCCTGGTACCGGACCACTTGATCCAAGAGGGGGCAATAAAGGCAGAGAGGAAAAGGAAAAGAGGGGGGCAAGAAAGATAGAAAGAAAAGGACAGGTGAAGTGTGAGGTGTGTGGGCGCAGCGTTGCCTCCCAGGTAACTTGCCTCCGCATATGGACTTAATTTCCACTAGACTTTCGTCACTTTCCACTAGGGGTAATTTTCAAAAAAAAAAACAAAAAAAAAAAACGGTGTCAGAAGCAAAATTTTTTTTTTGCTTTTCGATGATGACCTCGACCAAGACGTAATAACCATATGCAACACCTTGCAACCTAGCTTGCAACACTAAAGCAACACTTGTATAACAGTTCAACACCATTCATTTATCATCATAACAAAGAAACAATAGTATTACAACACTTAAACAACACTTGTTGATTCGTGCAACACATGAACAACACTTAAACAACATATTTTTCAGCTTGATACCAGAAAAAAAACAAAAAAGAAAAAGATGAAAATGACCAATTTTTTTTTTTTTTTTAATTATCCCTAAACTTTCCATTCATACGTGCATGCGCACGGTTGTCCAGTGTCCACTAACCTAAGGTTGTCCACTCACAGGCAGAAAAGGACCTGGTCGATCAACAAAATCCTTATGAAAAGCTTGAGAAAAAGAAGCTCAGATCTGAACTCTAGTCTGAACTGTGCATGGTATGGTAGAAATACCCATAAATAGAGAGAAACAAAACGTTAACACTGGTGTTGACGTTAATTATGAAGTTTGGTGATGTTTGGTATCATATGTGGCAATTTCACTGGTAAATGATTATATTGCTTTGTCCCTCCTGTCCGGCCACCTTATGGCATCCAGACAGAAGGTAAAGTGAGGACAAGAACCTTAGAGAAATTCTAGAGAAAGAACGTGAACAACACTCATTCAAGCAATAGTTTACAGAAAGTTTAGCTCTGGAGCGATCTGGGATTCCTATTAGCTGGGTTCATTCTATCATTGCACAATTTCTACTTATGCTTCTCCCTGTTCCTCTCTCTCAGAGTCTCAGACTCCCGATCTATGATAAACAGACATCAGACTCAAACGATGCTATCCGTTGCTCGAGTAACATGTTGCATGCTTGTATACAAAGGTCAGACTCGATCGACTTCAACAACTTTGATCGACGCGCGCGACACGTATGAAACAAAGCGCGGCGGCGGAGCCTGGCGTCGGCACGTGAGCTCATTCAGATACAGCGTATGCGAGGGTCCAGAGGGCAGCACCATAGGGTAGGACTCCACAGATCCCCCCCGGCTACAGACAAGAAAATCGCGTCCCTGCGATCAGCCAGACACATTCGAGCATGTGCGGAAAGGGAAAAAAGGCGAGCAAAAGGACACGATCAACCATGCAGACGCAATGCAAACCCATGCAACCATGTAAACCCATGGCACTTCAAAGCATGTAGTTGAAGGAATGAAATCTTGAGTGTCCTCACACTATGACAGAGGCATTGTAAGAAAGCACAGACACAGAAATCTCTTTGGCACCATCATTAAAACAGTCATTCATAGTCAACCGACTCTCAAAATCTAGACGCGGAAGCTAAAAAGTTTCCTCCCACTGATAAAAATCAATCAAATTTACGTGCGCAAACATAAATAGACTTGCAATGAACAGCTTGCTTTCTTTCTTTCTTTTTCAGACCGGCCTACTGGAAGGAAGCGGGCGACAGACAGAACAATACGCTTGCAACAGATCCCCTTCCAGTTCTTTTTTTTGAATGCAAGTAGACGGGCAGGCCGAGGGATAAACAAAACGTGAAGAGATGGAGAAACCAGAGGGCGGCAGCAAAAAAGCTCACACATATATATTCACACACGTATATTTACCTCTCTTCCTCCTCTCTCTTCTATGTCACTTGCTTCCCAAAGACTGCATACGCGTCTCTTCGCTTATCGTCAACAACACCGTAGATCGACCGAATATACAAGAACAGACATCAACGAATGAACGGATGCAGATGCTTGTGCAGAGACGGCTGGTTCCACCAAAGCTCCCATCAACTCCCGTGCTGCGAGGGGGAGAGGCGATACTCAGAAACCTTAGAGGGCCTCCAAAGCACCTACATCCCCCTGCAGAGAGAAGATATAGAAGGGACAAAGAGACATGTATGGGTTATCCCCTCGTTTTCTTTTTTTTTCTTCTTCTTTTCTCGTTAAAACAGACATCTCTTTCTGTTTTTTTAAAGATTCGTTCTTTTTTTGCTCCTCTTCTACTCATTTTTCGTCGGCCTCTTCCAGTCTCTTTTTCTCAAAGAAAGAAACCAGGGATAATATGAAACGTTTTAAATCAGCAGAAGGAAGCAAGAAGGAGACAACAAATGAAGGCGCCCCCTCGTGCGCTTATGCTTTTAGCCACATGAGAGGTCTGACTCCCAAGTCATGTGTAAAGAAGAGAAGCCGAGAGAGAAGAAAGGTTACTCTTCCAAAAGGAGCTCCAAAAGTTTTAAATGCGCGGCACATATGGCGCTTGGCTTGTTGTTGTAGCAGTCCACCTCTTTGATGCTCAGCTTTGCAATGAGCTCATTCCCCCCCCCCAAGTTCAGTGCAGGGGCGCAAGGGCAGTCACAGGCAGTCGCGGGTATGCGCAGGCATAAGGCTTAGCACACGGCGGCGGCAATTAGGCAGTCCTCTGCCCGTCTCATACGTAGCGGACGTAGGGGTAGGCAATCGACATCGAGTCCTCGTTAACAGAAGGACTTAGTTTTTTCGTTAAGCACAAACATATTTTTGCACGTGTCAGTAGCTACATAAAGGGAGAGAGAGAAGGAACTGGACACATTGCAGACTGCCCTGCTGGTCTCTTTCTATCTCGCCTCTTCTTTCTGTCTTGTTTCATCCCCTTACTGCTCCTTTTGACACATGAACTCTCAACTTTGGATAAAAGACGCTCCAGTCACACTCAGTTACTAGTACTTTGCATGCTCTCGGCCAGCCTCGATTCGATTCGCCCCCCCACCCCGAAGCAACCCCCCTCTCCCCCTCTTTCCCCCCCTTTTTTCCTCCCCTTCCCTTCCCCTTTGTCCCCCGCTTCCACCCCCTCTTCCCCCTTCCCCCCCCTTCTCCCTCCCCTTCCCTTACCTGTTAGTGAAAAATGTGCCGGCGCCGGCGAGAGACGAGGCGGCAGCTGCCGTGTGCCCTACTCTGTCTCTCGGTAGGTCTGCTGTGACCCTTTTGCCTCTCTTGCCGTCGAGGGCAGGCTTGATATCATTTTGTACCCCTTCCTTACTTCCCCCTCCTTCCTACTCCAGGCTCGCCGCGTCGGGGTCCCAGAGCAGAAGGCCTTCCCCGGCTGGCACACCGGCCGTCACTGCGTTGGTCCGTGTAGTACGCCACCACCTGTCCCTTCTGTCTGTTTAACATGCATGCAGAGTCTCATGCACTCGATTGAACGGCCACTCATCGAACGATCCACGCGATAGCCAGACAGCCAGAAGTGACAAGCTCACTCTTGGAAGAAAACGGCAGCATTGCAGACACATAGAGAGACGAAGTGCATCTTTCTGTGTTTGGACACTGTCAGAGGACCAGTCCAGACAGACACAGACAGTAAAGCGAGGACAAGAACTTTAGGGAAATTCTAGAGAAAGAACGTGAGCAACACTCATTCAGGCAATAGTTTACAGAAGGTTTAGCTCTAGAGCGATCTGGGATTCCTATTAGCTGGGTTCATTCTATCATTGCACAATTTCTACTTATGCTTCTCCCTGTTCCTCTCTCTCAAAGTCTCAGACTCCCGATTTATGACAAACAGACATTAGACTCAAACGATGCTATCCGTTGCTCGAGTAACATGTTGCATGCTTAAATACGAAGGTCAGACTCGATCGACTTCAACAACTTTGATCGACGCGCGCGATACGTACGAAACAAAGCGTGGCGGCAAAGCCTGGCATCGGCACGCGGGCTTATTCAGATACAGCGTATGTGAGGGTCCAGAGGGCGGCACCATAGGGTAGGACTCCACAATATGGCAACCCATATAGCACCTACAAATTAGTATGACTAAATCAATAGTTATAGCTTACTAGACATACTGAGTATAAATTGAATTATTATTAAATTCACGATCTTAGTCTATCTCAGAGTCTGTCAGTCTATCGAATTCACTTAATATGATATTGATTTTTAAATAACCGTCGTATCATCATTATTATTACTATATTATAATTGAACCTGCCATTTGCGGGGGCGACCTCTAAAAGACAAAACGGTGATAGTGCCAGTATCCTAGGGCACCGATAAATCACTTATCACTTATCACTTAAATGATTGTTCCGGAGTATATTAAATCATGATAGTAGTAACGACTTAGCAGTACTTAGCGTAGTCGGCTCCTAAGGCATACTCATCCAGAGTTTACACCTTATAGAAGTTAATACTGTTTACAACAACATGAAGAGACTTCCTCTTACTTGTGTCTTTATTCTGTTCGATCCATCTGTATCTGTATTCTCATCTGTATCAATACAATTAATAATATAGATCCTAGGATCGACCGGCATGCATCACTTAACCTAGTAACTGTCTTGCACCTTGCATACTGCCAGTTGCAACTCACTCCCTCAAGGCAGGCACTCTTATGCTTAAGTGTAAATCGATTCTCCGAAAGCAACAAGCTTGGTAAGACTATTTGCTGCCTAAATAGCTTGGGGGATTCAAACAACCTTGGCCTGAACTTGACGGCATCTCTGAATGCACCAATCCAGAATATGTTGCATTCGTGTGTCTCTCTCTGCCACCCCTGATCAAATCTGATTGTACAACGGATCGCAATCGATAAAGAATTTGACCGGCATGTCTTTTTGAAGCGTTCGGGCAAAAGAGATCAGACGGGGCACTCGTTTCAGGCACTCTTACCACCCAACCAACTCTGACGTGGTCGAGCTGCTCAGCTTGACGGTCGACCGCATGGACCTCCAAGCAAACAGATTGAAAAGCTCATCTCCTGGCTTCTACCCCAACTCAATGAGCAGACCAATCCATACATGTCTGCCATCATACCTGTCTTTCTCATATGACGAATCAACAATTTTAACAAAGAAAACAAGTTTCAGAAGAGTGGAGCAAGAGAGGCAACAGAAGAACAGACCTTCAGGATTCTTCTTTATTTCATGCAGAATTCTGATCGCAATCATAAGGTGTCTTTTTGTAGGCTTCTTACCGTACCTCACCAAAGCATTATACCAGATCCGACGGAATGGAGAAAGACGCACCCCCAACCCAGGCACCCAATGATGCTACTGTAGACTTTCTCAAGCAATGGGTCTACCTCCTCTCCTTCCTGAATTTCAAGCTCTTTCTCTTTGCAAAACAAAGTCGCCCCAACATTTGTTTGATGTATTTTGAATTCTTGAAACAGCTTTTTGGTATCCATCCCTTCTAAATATGAGGACGTCGACACCCTGCACTGCTTTCTGTCTCCCTCAAAATCCATCCCTGCGTACTTGAATCGGTAGGCACCCATGTCAAATCTGGACAGCTTCCCGAACTGCATCTCCCCCCAAAGATGCTTTACTAGTCCATCTACCTGCCCAAAAGCAATCAAACCGAAAACGTCATCAATTCAATTGATTAGAACGTTCTTCTCTCTGTCAATCGCAATCCTTAACTCGACCTTCTTGTACCCCACTTTCTTAATCGCCCCGACCCACTTGTCGTCAAAAAGTTTAGACGATACGGGCATACCATACAGTCCTCGCACCGTTTCTCTCACCTGCCCTGGCTGTAAGCTGCGTGTGTATACTGCTATTCTCTCCCACTTCTCTACAGGCATGTCTGGGTAGGAACAGACATCAGGAATCGGCGGCATCCACTTGGGCAATGCCATATGGGTATACACCCTCTCTCTGTTTGTGTCGTCTGATTGAAAGAAAGCACGCTTCATATCACCGATAAATATCTGAAGGCACAAAGCAAGGGCTCAGATGATATACAGAAAAATAAGGCTGGGAACAGGTATGCCGGTGTAGGTATTAAGCTTGCGCTTGTCAAGATACCCCTTCCCGAACGTCCTTGCCTTTGCCCTAGCCTTTGCCTACCTCTCTTTCTCTGGTTTCTCTTTCATCTTTCTAGCATTCTTTGTATCTGCAGGTTGCCTTCCAGTACCCCACTTTCCCACAGCAACTGCAACCATTTCCCTCCTTCAGGGAATCACAGGTATTCGGATCGCAACCAAGCCGGTCACAACGCCAACACTTTTTACTCCCGCCGGACGTAGATGGCTTTTGTTGGCAGGGGGGAGGCGGCTTCTTCTAGGAATTGTTGTTCTTTCTGTTGGGGTCTTTCCAGGGAATCCCTTCCCCACCAACGTATGCTGCCAGCTCTTCCTTTATTATAGAGCGGATATCTCCTACCTGGGGAAGTTTCTTGATACCTCCACGCCTTGGAGCCGACTTATCCCCCTTTGAGGTCTTGCACATTTCGACGAGTTTCTGTATGAGGATATCTGGGTCCTTCAGTTACGCTGAGGTGAGTGATGCTGTCCAAACAGCTTGTACAGTGTCAGAGAGGGATTCTAGTACGGCCTCTGCTCTTTTTTTAATCAGAACATCATAGGGGGATGATATCGGGGGGCGGAGGGTCCTGGTCTGCGCGATTGGCTTGCCAGCTGCACGGGACCCCCCCCCGCGCGGTGCAGGTTCGTAGCACGGGGGGGGGGCCAGGCTGTGCCACGCGGTAGACCATTAAAGCTAGCCAGAAGGACTCTGGACGAATAATCGCCCCCTGTGGAATGGCAATGACCCCCCTCTCTGACCTCAACTTCATTCAACTTCCAAGTGGTGTACCTCTAGCTGTAGACAGGTCTGGTTGCGCTTAGTTTGATGCTCGGCTGCACTTGTCCTTTTGATGTCACAAAGGCTAAGCTAAGAAAGCGTAACGCATACTAGAGAAAATCCTGCTGTCACGCTGTAGGGCCTGGCAGGGCCATACCGCGCGGAAGCCTTTTTTTACAGTACGGGGGGGGGGCGTGCTGCCACGTAGCGAAGCGTGGCGAAGCCATGTGGCACGCCCCCTCTCCCCCCATGCTAAAGGCATTTCACCCCCCTATGGAACATCGGCTTGCAGGTTCGTCGTTCTTTGGACGAGGTTGTTGTAATTGTTTACTACCTCGGTTTCCCCTTTTCGCTGTCTTACAGCAAATTCCTCCCAGTCCCTCTCGACTTGGTCTTTCTGTTTTTCATCATAATCCTCCCCTGCTTTCTTTACCTCATCTTGCAATGCTTTCCTGTATTTTGCGTAATCCACCTGTCCAGAAGAGTTGGTCTTATCGTATTCCCCTGCCTTTCTTTTCTGGAAGACTGTGTTAACTATGACTCCTACTCGGGGATGTTGACATAGTGACCGATACAGTTGGTCATACATCCATCGGTCAAGCTTTTCCCCATCCAGGTCAACCTTTCCATCCAGGATAGAAAGGAATGCGTCCAATCAAAGGGAAAACACACCGACTTCATTTTTTCCTTTCTCAGGCTTATCTACGAGAAGAGGAAAAACCAGTTTTCCGTCAGTCGCATTCATCTGTGCACAGACTGATCGAAGGAATACAGGTATGGTTGCTTACGTTTGCTCTCGCTGGAGACTCCAGTAACAACTTAGCAGTACTTAGCGTAGTCGGCACCTAAGGCATACTTATTCAGAGTTCACACCTTACAGAAGTTAATACTGTTCACAATAACATGAAGAGACTTCCTCTTGCTTATGTTTTTATTCTGTTCGATCCATCTGTATCTGTATTCTCATCCGTATCAATATAATTAATAATACAGATCCTAGGATCGACCGGCATGCATCACTTGACCTATTGACTGTCTTGCACCTTGCATACTGCCAGTTGCAACTATATTAGATACAATAGAACCTAGAATAGAACGCTATATGGAGCGGTGCTGACACTGGTACCAGTAAAGACGCACATTCAATTAAGTTTAAACAGTGGGCCTAGCAGTGGGCCATAACATATAAATTCCATCTAATAATAATTCTCATCCCATATATTATATAATCTGTAACTTTAATTTAGACTTTAATTAACTTACAATGAATCGAGCAGCGAATATACTCCATGAAAAATAAAACATGCTAGAAAACATGATGCTAGACATGATGTAATCTATTTTACCACTCACTAGACTACTCACCGGCTGTGTTCGTCCATCCAAGATGATAAATTCAATGAGACAGCTACAGAAGAAGAAAACGGAAAGCTCTCGGCCCTCCAGGATGAGCAGGCCTGAACAAAGCACGTCTTCTCTCCAGCTAAATTGTGGTGTACCCAACAAGGCGACGTATGAAGCGCAAAACCGTTTCGAATTCATTGGGTAGGATTAACACCGCACCACCAACACAAAGCTAGCTCTCCCCAGGTCATGCGTGCATTCGCTGAGTGAGAGTCAATCTATTGCGAGCAGAACCAGGGGGAGGAGGCGGGGGCGCAGGTCGGTCTAAACCGGGCCGAAGTGTCGCTGCCCCCCCCCTCAGTCCCTCTCTTTCTCTTTGGGTAACTGCCCCCCGATTCGTTCTCATCGTCTGCCTCTGCTCTGGGCTCTTTCGGTCTCCCACCCCGTCTGCTTCCGCATCGGCTTGATGGGTTTTCGCTTCAGGTGCACTGATGACAGCACGGCTTTCCTGAAGAGTTGTCGTCCCTCTATTGGTCTCTTGGGAGGAGAGGGGGACTGTGACTCCTTGGGAAGGCATCTTCTGGGGGGGGGCAGCGGAGTGAGAGGAATGCGAAGGCCTCGTCTGCGGCAGGGGGATGGTGAGGGGCTCAGGGGGACTAGAAGCAGTCGGATCGGGTGCACTTATGTGCCTCCCATAATCTTCTGTGACTCCTCTCTCGTCTCCGTCTCTATTTCTCTCTTCTCTTGGCATTCCTAAAGGCGGAATAGCTCGGAATGGAGAAGTAATGGCTCTGCCCTCAGACACCACCTCGGCTCCTGGAGGGTCGAGCAGCCGTCTCTCCTCCTGCTCTATAAAGTCACGAACTGCGCGCAAGCCAAACGCTCCTCCACTTTCTCTCCCGTCTCCAGCTACTTCCTCCACCCCCCTCTGTCTCGCAATCGCGGCAGCACTTTTGTTGCCGTCTCCTGGGAGAACCGCCCCAGGTTCCCCCCTAGAAGAAGCAGAGGGAAACCAGGGAGGGGGGGACCTCCACGCCTCACGCTCACGCAGAAAGGCACCTGTGGCAACTGCGGCGGACCTCAGCAGCTCTCTCTCGATCGCCCCTGTGCCCGTTCCCTCACCCCTGGCAGGTTCTGATTTCAAATGAGCACCAGGGCCAGAGGAAACACCGTCCGGGGTGCTGCTCAGTCCCTGTCGCCCTGCTGTTTGTGGAATAACAGGGGAGGACAACGAGATCCCCGCTGTGGGGGCGGGACTGACTACCACTCTGGGAGCAGTCGCCTCCTTATCGTTCTCCCTTTCTCTTTCTCTCTCCCTCCGCTTCCTCTCCCTAGCAGCCTCGAGTGCAGCCTCAAAGCTGGGCGACAGGGGAGGGGAGGGGGAAGGAGGAGAGACAGATTGCAGTCTCTCCTCTATGCCCCCCTCGCGTGCGGCTGCAAGAAGTGAAAGACAGAGACGAAACATTCAAAATCAATGCAAAAAAAACATCGATCGTCTGAATGGATCCAGGCAGAGACTCCAATGAGGAAAACAAAAACAGCGAATGAACCATATTCCTCTGAAATTCTTTTTGGACGCGCACTTTACAACGAAGGTACTATCCATCATACATTATCATTCATAGATGAAAGAGGCACAGGAGGAAGAAAGGATGACAGGACCACAAAACTGTGGAGTAAAAAAAAAATAGCAACAGGAAAATATAGCAAAGGAGACAAACTGCCTCCATGCAAAGAGACAGGATAGACACGAAATAAAAAAAAAAGGAACTCTCTGCACCCACATGTCCCCTCACTCACTCCCTTACTTACTCATCGGGCGCACAGTTCCGATTCCTCCTCTTGCTGCGTTCTCTTTCTCGCGCGACCCGAAGATTCCCTTTCCGTCCGTGTTCATCATCGTCACGCCAAGAGAGGAGGAATCACTATTATGCCTGATCTCCTTTCTCCCCATATGCGTTGGGTGATGCTGACTCTTCATCGTCGCCCCGGAGGAAGAAAAAGGGACGGCAGCAGACACACCCCCTCCCGCTGTCTTTGCGCCTTCGCCCGGTTGCTGCTTCACTCTAGGCCCCATCCACCTCTCACACTCAAGCTGCAACCGCGCATGCGCCTCCTGCAGCTTCACGTGTTTTTCTTGGAGAGAGGCGAACCTTAGCTCGGCCTTCTTCACCGTGGCCACGCTCCGGGCTCGGAGTTCCCCGTCCGTCTCCAACCTGCAAGCGTATGGGAGCTACACACATTGAGCTTTCAGAATTTATGGTTCTCAATATGGTGTGTGCTTTGACGTGTGCTCTTGCCATTTGCTGCAGCCTCAGAAAGAGATGAGGTCAACGGAACCCTCGACAATCAAGTTTCATGCTCAGAACAGTGGGGAGGCGCGGTAATGGGGGGGGGGGACGGAAAAAAGAGAGAGGGCCTGCCGGTATCTTCCGACCATGGCTCGTAGAACTGCACAGAAGGAAAAAGAAAATAAAAAGACAGCTCTGCATGTGTGTGACAAGTAAGCAAGGGAGTGACTGACCTCAATTTTAATTGTCCGTTTTCTCGCTGGAGGGTTGCGACGGTTTTGCTCAGCGTCGTGAGCTTTGCCTGTTGCTGGACGCACTGCAAATATGTACATTTACTTTCATACAGAACTCTTTTTACATTCTTTTTTCTGTCTGAAAGTAAATACGAGCTTTGCCTGTTGCTGGACGCACTGCAAGTATGTGCATTTACTTTCATACAGAATTCTTTTTAAATTTTTTTTTCTGTATGAAAGTAAATGCAAGCTTTGCCTGCTGCTGGACGCACTGCAAGTATGCACAGCACATGCAGCAAAACAAAAGCAGAGAAAAAGAATCGTATGAATGCAGCCACACACACATAATACTTTGCTCACAGTCTCGGTCTCTTTCTTCTCAAACAGCGTGAGTGATAAAGTGTTGTTGCTTTCTTTTTTTCCAGCTTGCCTTTCTGACTCATGTGTCCCTCCTGACACACAAACGTACTGCCTTTCTGGTTGATTGACATGAAATGAAATGATTCCCCTGACCTACCCTCTTTCGAAGCAAATCCCTCTCCTTGTCCTTCTCCCGGTCCTTTTCCCTCTCTCCCGAATCTCCTCCACCCTGCAAGAATCAGCGACAGGGAAAGGCATCAGCACACAAGAGACAGGCAAACACATTCGACCTGTCATCAGGCCAAACTTCAGGGAGGAAAAAGGTAGACGTCTTCAGATGAGACACAAACATGCAGATACACGCACACAGACCAATAAAAAAAAGAGCCTCTCCTCCGACAGAGAGGCAAAAGAGGAGGGCGGTAGCTATCACAAGAAGAATGAAGTCCATTCCTTACCTCCTTGCGTCCCTTATTCATTCACTGACTCACTCACGCACTGACTCACTCACTCACCCGATGCGTGGCCAGGCTTGTGGCGGCCTTCCCTTGTGCCTGTCTGTGTTCCTCTGTCCGCGTCTCTCTTTCCGTTCTTTCTCCGTCCTCAAGCCCCTCACGCTTTCTCCTCTCCTCCCTTCTCCGAGCTCCTTCCAGAATTTCTATCTGATGACTCAGAGACTTCATCTGCTGCTGAAAGGTAAGACCCTCCTGCACATATCATCGAAGTGTAACGATGACAGGATGAAAAGTCAATCGATTGACCAACAAGAAAGAGAAAGAAACGATCGACAAGAGCAAAACTTGCGAGGCCCCGTTCAATGCCATTCAGCCAAAAATGCACGGAAAGAAAGCAGAAGGAAGAATGTGGGCTGAAGAAGAGTCACTCACGATCAAGTGAATCGGACGGAAAGCCAATAATATGAAGGAGGAACGAGATGAAAGTAAAACAGAGAGAGAAAAAGAAAAGCGGGACTCTTGATTGTCTGTGCGGAAGGACGTTTAGGTCTCACTCTCATGTTCCATCTGCCTGCCTGACTGTCTGCTTCGGCCTCGAGTACACTCTTTCACCGCTCCACCCCCCCCTGACCTCTCTCAGCCTTTCACACTCTCTATCCTTCTCTTCCAGGCTCCTCTCCAGAAAAGCCCACTGGGTTCTCTCAACAGACAGCTGCTGGAGGGCCTGTAGAATAGAAAAGAGACAGGGAAAACGGAAACATCAAGAAAAGAGAGACAGGCAGAACGGATCCACCAAGCTTATTCAATCCAACCAAAATGAATGGATACACCTTATCAGGGAAAATAACGCAACTTAGAGAAAAATACACGTCCAGCGGTAGTCGCAGGGACACGAATGGGGTAGCGCCAGGTCGTGGAACAGAAATGGTTCACGGGATAAACAGAGACGAACGAGCAATTGGGCGGCGGCATAGAAAGAAAGGAATCACCTGCACACACAGACTCGGCTCTGGTCGGAAGAACCTTTTCGATCTCCGCATTTTGTCTGGATGTGCATGCTTCAGTGAGCTTCCTTGCTCCCTTCTCTGAATGAATTTTCTCTTTTCCTCAATCTCTTTTAAAATTTTGCACAAAGCTTTACGATGTACCGATTGAGATTTCTGTCGATCCATTTTGTGCCATCCCGTCTCCTTACCTTCTCCCTCTGCGCCCGCTCGTTTTCCAGATTCCGTCTGCTCTCGCCTGCTGCCCTCAGGGCACGGTCGACGCTCTGGGCGTGCTGCGATGGCATCAGAGGAAAGGAAGAGTACTGTTCGACGGACTGCTGACTGAACAACTCTCATGAGCTCTATGCATCCCCCACGTATGCGCCCCCCCCCCCACACACGCGTACGCACACACACACGCATACACTCACACGTACACACAGACGCGACTGACTAGAAAACACACACACACACACACACACACACGCTTTATATCATGAGAGGGGAAAGAACGAAGGCATTGATACTGAAGGCATTGGAAAAACAGAGATGTACGAACGGTCACCACTTTCGAGGATTCACCCCCCCCTCCCCCCAGGAAAAAACACGCAAACAATGCAGCTTGAACTTTGAAGAAAGCACTAGAGTCCTGCCATCAATCACGTCCCCCAGAAGAGGCCGACCGACCGACCGACCGACCGACCCGCTCTCCCTCTTCCTCCGCTCTTTTCAACTTCTCGGCTAGGCGATCAGCACGGGAGGCCGCGACTCGGACGGCATCTGCTCAGGAAGGCCGGCAGGCAGGCAGAGGGAGAAAGGGAAGCACAGGAAGTGCGGGAAAAAGAAAGAAGGGCAGAGCGCGCGAGTGTCAAAGTATGTGTGTGTGTGTGTGTGTGTGTGAGAGAGAGAGAGAGAGAGCAAACAAACGACCGAAAGAAACCACTCATGGTGTCATCGCTTTCTCTTGCAAAGTTGCTTCTTTTCCCCTCCCCTCTGGTAAAGACACAGACGGACAGCGTCGTTTATTTTCACGAACACTCAAAAACAGGCAAATACACATGCTGACGTACAGACAAAAATGCGTACAAACGTGCATGCATGCAGCGTAGAGAGACACGGACATAGATATTTCATTCTCCAAATTCGTACAAAGAACCCAACGACTGACTGACTGACCAAGTCTCTCCTCCTTTGTCTTCACTTCCTCCTCTGCTTTCGTTGCTCGAGAGGTCGCAGCTTCGAGTTGTTGTCGACAACAAGCCAGACTGCAGAAAGGAAAGGAAAGGAAACGCAGAGAGAGAAGAAGGAATGAAGGAGAAGAAAAGGAGAGGAGAGGAAGAAGAATCAGTCCAATCGAATGAGTGAGTGAGGGAGTATGAGCGTCGGGGGGCATCTCTCTGCATGTCCCGGGTTGGTCTCTTTCTGGGGGGGAAGGGCAGAAGAACGGGAAAAGGTTTGCGTGTGTGTGTGTGTGTGTGTGTGTGTGTGTGTGTATGTTTGTTCATGTGTGTGTGAGATAGAGAAAGAGCATCACTATTTTTTTCGTTCCCGAACTCAGTCGCTTATCCCCGGCAGTGACAACTTCGTTTTTTCGCGAATTCAAAAACTCGTGTGACACGTCCAGGTACTGCAGCTCTAGCTGCCTCACAGACGGAGACAGACAGAGAAGGAGGGACGGACGGACCGTCTGATGGTTGAACGGAGTTCATCCTTGTACCTGGCAGCGTCAGAAGTCGCGGAAGCTCTGCAGCCAGGAGAGGGGACAGTGAGAGGGGTGTACAGGCGGACAGCTAAAAAGACTATGTCACGTTTTTTTTTCTTAGGCGCACACAAAACACACACATAAACACACACACACACACACACACACACACACGCATCCACAAACCATCCACGTAAACGCAGGAACCAAAATCGAAGCGCACGTTGCTTGAAAAAAAAAACGGAGCAGACGACGCCCCCGGCCCTCTTATTTTCCGCTAGCACAGACAGCGGGCCCCGCAGAGAGAGAGAGAGAAAGAATGTCTGTCCATGAAAGAAGATCCGTCCGTCCTCCCTCGAATGCCGGGAGCCTTTCCTCGAGGTGAATCAACCGACGCATTGCAAGCCTACCCGCACAGGCTGACTGACTGACTGACTTTTCAGTTCTCTCCTTCTCGAGTTGCCGTTCGGCTTCCACAGATCGGGTTTCGACCTGTACAATTGACTGTTGGGCCTCCTGCAAAGCGGTTGGTTAAACATGCACAGAGAGAGAGAGAA
>JAHBMJ010001076.1:0-28504 GCA_018398765.1 Chromera velia | reverse complement strand
CCCCCCCCTCTCTCTCTCTCTCTGTCTGTCTGTCTGTCTGTCTGTCTGTGTGTCCGTGTGGGTCCGTTTTCCGTCCTGGAATGCAGAGGAACCGAGACCGACTTCTCTCATCCGAGGACAAGGACTGCCGTTGATTTACATTTTTGCTTCTTTTGTCCTTTTCTTCCTTCCTTCCTTCCTTCCTTCCTTTCAGAGCTAGATTCCTTTCTTTCTGCCTTTTTTAACTACTACAAAAAAGAAATAACCTCAAAGAGAAGAAGGAAGAGGAATCTTCTATAATCGATGATCCCATCCAATCACTTCAAGGCTGAATGAAGTGTGTGGTCCCTTTTCACGTGCAAAGGTGGACTATTGTGTTCGCACCCGATCTGTTGTTGTCTCTCTCTCTCTCTCTCTCTCTCTCTCTCTGTGTGTGTGTGTGTGTGTGTGTGTGTGTGTGCAGAGACTCTTTGAAGATATTCTGGGGGGCTCTGAAAAGAAAGCAGGGAAGGGAAAGACGAAAGAAAGCGGGGGGTCAAAGGGATCCGGAGAGGATTCCGATGGCGACAATGAAGAGGAGGAAGATGAAGAGGATGAAGAGGAATCAGCAGGAAAGCAGAAAAACAAGAAGGCGAACGGAGCCTTGAAGGGATCTCCGAATGGGACAGCACTCAAAAGTCCGAACAAAATTCCGAAGATGGCCCCAGAGGAGAAGCAGAAGAAAGATAAAAGGAAAAGACAGGAAGAAGAAGAAGAAGAAGAGGAAGAAGAGGGAGAGGAAGAAGAGGAGGAATCCAACGAAAGAATGGATCTCGCCATGAGTCTACTTGCACAGCCCAAAAAGAGTGACGATACCAGCAACACGAAGAAGAGGAAAGTAGAGAACGAAAGCGAGGGCAGTAAAAGCGGAAAAGAGAGCAAGAAACAGAAGGAGATCCTAGCGAAGAACGACAAAAGTCTCTCGGAGGTTTTCGGAATCCTGCAGGACGGAGGAAAGAAGAAGAAAAAGAAAAAAGTCAAAAAGGTGAAAGTAAGTCCTTGATTTCATTCGTACGAATTCGTGTTTTTTTAGTAAATGGGAGAAAGAGAAAGCGATGTGCACAGGACAGACTCAAAGGCAGAATGAGAGAATTCTGCATAGACAGTTAATCGATGTTTCTGTCTCATCGCGTTCTGAACATCTCTATGTGAGTGGAGGAAAAGAAGGAGACATGCGTTTGCCTTCCGTCACAAGCAGGGAGCGGACCGAGAGTGTATGAGCGAATGGATCAGATCTGAAGCGAGCTCCTCCCATTCATGATCGCCTTTTCTCTTTCCCTTTCTCTTTGCCTAGACTCCGTCCATCTTCATGCAAGCTCAAAAACCCTCTTTTTTCCTTTGCTTTGTCGGCACTCCACCTGCCTGCAGGAAAGTGACGACTCTGACTCGGAACCTGAGGAGAAATCTGGAAAGCCGCAGGGGGTCAGTGGAAATCATGTTAAGAGAGGCATGCATGCAGCCGGCTCACTAAACGACTTTTCACACCTTCTTGCCTGATTCACAACTCGATCTCCAGCGTGACATTCAATGGTGCAGTGTGGGTGTGTTTTCTGCGCTCTCTCCCACCTTTCTCTCCCTGCTCATTTTCGTCTATGCTGCTGATTTGATGTCAGAGAAGCCTCATTTCGACTTCACTCTTTAGATATCGTGCGTCGGTGTTCGCTATGCTCTGTGGACTGGACTGTTTGCAGGGAAAAGAATGCCGGAAGTTCATGTTTTCTTGACGAGCTAATTGCCCTCAGAGCGGGAGCCTTCTCTAGAGCCTTCTGCTCCACTCCAGAAATCGTTCCAGCCTAGATTTCCGCTCTACAGCTAGACAGTAGGGGAAACGCCTTTGCTTAATGCAAAAAATGTTTAGAGGACCGGCTAGGGGCGTGCCCACTGCCCAGCCGCTTGCTAGGCCGCTTGCAAATTGACTCGCCTGGCATTGTAAGTCAACATTGACTCAACAATTTACAGCAGCCAACAGCAGCTGGTGATTCAGTAACTAGTTCAGTATAGCAGCTACTATAGCTAGTGCCAGAGCTATAACCTATAGTCACACCACTGGAACAATAGTCCCTAGGCTCTAGCTACATGATATCACTTTTTTCTATATTTTGTTCCTCCTTTTTGATTCACTGCAAAAAGAGGGACGAGTTTAAAAGGGACATTTTTTAGGAAATTTCAATAAAAATAGTTGTTAACAGAGGCCGGAAAGTATAAGGAAAAAGTAAGAAAAAAACAGGAATGGTCTTGAAAAATGGTTAAAGATGAGAGGATTTTAAAAGGAAAAACCAACATTAATATATAAAAATTTATTAATTAACAATTTAATTGATATTTATTCTAGCACTTTTTCCATATATTGACGAGACTTAATTCAAACCTGCATGTTAGATTTTATGGTCACTCTGTGTGACGTGATCATTGCGTGTGAAAGCGTTAGGGCATAGATTGTGTGTCACGTAGATCGTATGCTACGCTAGGTGCGCTCTCGAACTTCGTTTCTCCATTCCAAGCAATCGAACAGTTTCTTTTATCCTAGTCTTATTTGTATAGACTCGCTCGATCCGTAAAAAAGGAAAGGGATGCATATCGAAGCACTCATTCAATTTGGCAGCCTATGCATATATATGTGCCGTTGAACAGATAAGCAAATGCACGCAATATACACGATGAGTACGGAACCAATTGAACAATTAATTTGGTATACAATTTCTGTATACATGTACGTATTGATTTGCTAATGTACGTATAAAACAGATGCATGTATACTTCTGTCTTCCGACATTAATCCCAATTGAACTGGGAAAGTAGAAGGGACACGCATCAACAGTACTGGTAGGTACTCAATGATGTATATGAGCAGTCTCTCCAATGTGTATATAACTGCGTTCAGCGCCTAAAGTATATAGCGCAGGGACGTGACTTCTCCTGTCCGTCAAACTATAGAGTTTTAGTCTGTTTGTAGATTCTGTATCGGTGAGTCTGTTCTTTAGACTTCATCTGGTGATGACGGAAGTGGGGTCATGCATCCTTGCGGATGGCGATCAAAAAGTGGTAGCCAGTCCTCGGTTGTTTATCTTCCGTCGGGTTTTGAAAGCCATGCCTCAAAGAAAAAAAAAATGAGGTATGAAGCTCGACGTATCAGTTCAAATTTCCACAGACCCCCCCCCCCTTCTGCCTGTCAAATTTTCACAGACCCCCCCACTCTGCCGGCCAGATCCTCTGCAGACCTCCCCACTCTTCCACCAGATCCTATGCAAACCCCCCGACTTCACCCACCAGATCCTCTACAAATCTTCCCACTGTGTCTGCCAGACTCTTTGCATACTCCTTCAATTTGCTAGCCCCTATGCAGACCCCCCTACACGCCCATTAAGCTCTCATAGACCGCTTCAATTTGCCTGTTAGAACCTCTACAGACCCCCTGTTCTGTTTATCAGATCCTCCGATCTGCCTACCAGTCTCCGTATAAACTCTTCCCCCAGCTCTGCCCGCAACTCTCTGCTAGAGTCTTCCATCCAATCTTCTTGCTACCTTCCTGCAAAGCCTCCAGGCCCCTGCAGACTTCTCTCCTGCATCTCTTCAAACTCTCTGCCTGCAGACTTCTCTCCAGACTCCCGCCACTGGCAGTCCCTTTGCCGACTTTTCTCTTCACTCCCGCCAGACCCTCTGGACACTTTTTTTTGAAAGCCCCTCTGCCGTCTCTTGCAGATGCCACCATCTTTCTTGCCAACCAAATACAAACAAGTTAGGGACTTTTTTTTCACTGTTCTCCATGATCTGTCTTCCACCATTTTCGTGTTTGTGAATGCCCTTTGCTGTTGTGTTCTTGTGTGTCACCTTACAGCACGGACCACAGCGACTTACAAAATGAGTCTGGAAAGGATGCATAGTCAAGGTCGGTTTTTTCAGTTGAAGCACTATGAGTAGTACTGCTTACAGTCAGTCAGGGTGTTAGACAGACTGAGATAGGGCACACATTAGTATATGAGTGGGTCAAGATAGAAGAAACAGGAAGCTGTACAGAAGACACAACCAGCAGCATATTGAAAAGAAGGCGTGCAGGCAGATCAAAAACCTATAGAAGAGGGATTTTAGTACGATGAGCGGGGTCTGTACACAATCAATTCAAAAAGACGGCAGGCAGTTTTATGTTTTGTAGTGGCTGTTTTTTGTTTTAGGTTTTGTATCTGCTTTTGCTCTAAAATTCCTACTTTTGGCTACTGCTTCATCTTGTAACATTGATCTTTTCCATCCGAAATATCCTCGGAGGTACCAATCCTTCCTCTTTGAGACACCGTTATCCCCGTTCAAGATGCTAGCCCTTCCCATCTGAGACACCAGTCTTTCTCATCCGAGATCCCAGTCTTTCTCATCCGAGATACCAGACCAGGTCCTTTGTATCCGAGATCCCAGTCTTTCTTATCCAAGATCCTAGCCCTTCCCATCGGAGACACTGGTTCTTCCCATCCGAGACGTAGGTTCTTCCAGTCAGAAATACCGGTTTTTTCTCTCTGAGATACCGGTTCTTCCTCTCCAAGATACCAGTCCTTCCTATCCGAGATGCCGGTTCTTTCTCTCTAATATACCAGTCCTTCCCATCGGAGATACCGGCCCTTCCTATCCAAGATGCTGGCCCTTCTCATTCAAGATTCCAGTCTTTCTCATCCGAGATGCCAGCCCTCCCCATCCGAGACACCAGTCCTTCCCATCAGAGATACTGGCCCTTCTCATTCAAGATTCCAGTCTTTCTCATCCGAGATGCTGGCCCTTCTCATCCAAGATTCTAGTTTTTCTCATCCGAGATGCCAGCCCTCCCCATCCGAGACACCAGTCCTTCCCATCACAGATACCGGGCCTTCCCCTAGGAGATATCCAGCTGAGAGGCCTTGTAGAGACCCCTCTGCCCTGCCCGCCATACTTATACAGAACCTCCCGATCTGCCTACCAGATCCTCTATAAGCCTCCCCGATCTGCCTACCAGATCCTCCACAGGCCTCCCCGATCTGCCTACCAGATCCTCTACAGGCCTCCCCAATCTACCCAGCAGATCCTGTGCAGATCCCCCCGCTCTGTCCGGCAGATCCTATGCAGACCCGCCCAGTCTATCCGCCAGATTCTCTGCAAATCTCCCCTCCTACCCTGTTGCCTACATCCCCTTACCCTGTCTGCCAGATCTTCTGCAGATCCCCTCACTCTGCCTGCCAAATTCCCGCAAATCGTCCCAACCTGTCTATCAAATTTCCGCAGTCTCCCTCACCCTGTCCATCAGATTTTCAGAGACCCTCATAAGTAGCCACTCCGTTTTCTCCCTCCATACACCCCAGCAGGTTCTTTACTAACCTTTTCCGCCTTCCAACCAAATTACGCACACGCTCCTTTGATCTTTTCTTTAGAGCCGACACTCTGCCATCTCTCAGCACCCTTCTTTTTTAAATCTCCCTCCCATATGACCAGCATACATATGATTTGCAAACTCCTGCCTTCTTGTTGCTGGCTCCTTACTACAGGCATAGTTCCTCTATCATTGGTCCATACTGCTTTCATCTTTTTGCCCTACCTGAACGCTGGAATGTATTGCACATTGCTCCCGTCCCCAAGGGCCCGCCAAGTCTCAACTGTAACAAATGGCGCCCGATCCATATTGTGAGGCTTCTAGGTAAGATTTTTGCTTTATTGATGGACTCAAAGATCAGGAAAGAGATAAAAATTGATGAAAGGCAGCTTGGCTTCAGACAGGGGGTAGGGACAAGGGAGGCCTTCGCTGCTCTGTCTTTGTTAATTCTCAGCTCCAAAAAGAAGAAGAGCCCTCTGATTGCCGCGTTTGTTGATTTCAGCAAGGCGTTTGATACAGTTCCTCGGGTCAAAATGTTAGAGAGGCTCAGGGAGGAAGGAGTAAGCCAAGCCGATGTTTGGATGATTCATTCGATGTATAGTCAGGTGAAGGCTCGGGTGGATGGGGCAACAGAATGCTTTCCAGAAGGCGGAGGAGTAAAACAAGGCGATCCTGTCTCTTCTCTCCTCTTTCTTCTTTTCATTAACAATCTACATAAGTCTGTCAGCTCCGATAATAAAAACAGGAATCAAAGCTCGGCTGGGAGTACTGATGGAGAGACTCCTCTCAGACTGTCTGACGTTTTAATTGAAAGTATCGGATACGCTGACGACCTTGTTCTGTTTGCTCATAGTGCTTCTGACTTGCAGAAATGCCTGTCTCGCCTTGAGGACTATTGTAAGGAGCACGGCCTGAAGGTGAATTTAAAGAAGACAAAAGTTATGCGTCTCTCCTCCCCCCACCCCGACCTAGTGCCCCGGACCCCTTTTCTTTATAAAAGTAGACTAGTGGAAGCGGTGAGTAAATATAAGTATTTGGGCAACTGGGTTTTTGAGGGCGGGGACCTTAGCAGGACAGTCGAAACCCGCATTGAGGCGGCAGAGAAAGCTTTGGGGGCGGTGTTTGGTACTCTCTCTTCTCTGGGCTTTGTTTCTCCCTTTTCTAAAATTACTTTGTTCAAGGCCCTCTGGCTGCCAGTCGCGCTGTATGGACTGGAAACGATCCCACTGAGAAAGACAGATGTTGCCTGCCTCGATGCATTACAGTTACGTTTTGTTCGATGTTGTTTTGGTTTCTCCCATCACTCCTTTGTTTCGCCTTCCCTTCTCTCTCTCTCTCTTGAGCCATTCAGTTCTCTACTTGGTAAGTTGAGTGGGGGCTTCATCCAATACATCAAATCGATCGACCGTGCTCTACCTCGGGCAGTGTGGAATGAGTGCTTGGCTGGCTCATATAAACCCTTCGTTAAGATAGTAAAATGGCTGGCCGTTCTATTACATTGCTCCCTTTTGTGGTCTCCATTGCCAAGCACAGTGGGGGACAAGTTTAAAGAGAAGGGCAAGGGCAGAAGGAAAAGGGCGGCAAAAAAGATCGTAGAGGGTGCCTGGCAAAAAAGATCGTACTGGTTGAAAGAAGAAACTAGAAACGTTAGAGACAGAGACGGAATTTTTCCCCACCTTGCGAATCTCTCCCCTTTCCAATCAGAGAATCCGTCCAGACAGCGTTTGGCTATGCACCTTCTGAGTGAAAGGAAATGGCGTCCGAGAAGTGAAATAATATAGTGCAGTGTTGAACCTTTGCCAAAGAGTCTGTTACAGTCCTCCGCAGGCTTCTGTACGCTTTTCAGGGCTCTCACAGGGGGGGATACAGATAAAACCCAACCGGAACGGCTGTGCGATAAATGTTTGTCCCCCTCGTGTGTGATCAAAGATGAGGTTCATGTTCTGACGGAATGTAAGGACACAGAAAGGGAACGGAATAGGCTGAAAGAACTGTACGAAATTGTGAAGCAGAAAGCATCCATTGACATAAGAATATAGATCGCACAACGCGTTGCAGATGCAACCGAGAGGGGCACTTCTGATAATGAGAAAAAAATGAAGGATATGGTGTTGCTGTTGTGCACAATTCTGCCTAGAAGCGGTTCCAAAGCTATAGCCGACTGTCTCAAGAAGGTCCATTCTGTCGATAAGGCAAGTTGAGGCGAATCGATCCGATTGGCATGCAGGCTTCCTCATCCCCCCCCCCCCATAAATGTGTGCTCTGAGTTGTCCTCAAAGCCTTGCTAGTGGCTTGGGATTTGGCGTCACTAAATCTAGGATTTAACCCTCAATCATCATCATCATCACCTTTGTAGACTTTCCCCACCCTGCTGCGCAGAGCCCACCCTACCTGTTCAGACTGTCCCACCCTATGTCCGCAGACCCCTTTGACTCTGTCCGTCAGATGTCCACAGACCCGCCTACGGTGCCGATCAAATCCTCTGCAGACCGCCCCACCCTGCTGATTAGACCCTTCCACCCTCTCTGCAGACCCTTCTCGTACCCTGCCGATTAGATTTTTTACGCCCTTTCAGCCAGACCTCCTCACCCTGCTGTTCAGATCCTTTCAGTATGCCTGCTACCTTGCCTTTTTGATTCAACTTTTTGCAACCTTGTTTTCTCTGTCCGTCAGATATATGCCTACCATATACCATCTCTGCAGGTCGCTTGACATGGGTTCAAAACGAAGGTAAAACTAGAAAAAAAGGGTCGGTCTCTGCAAGCACTTCCCTTCTTTTGCATTTTGGGAGCGTCTGAAGGTTTCTGTTTTTTTAAAACTGCATGCATGCCCTCTGGTTGTCCCATGTAGGCTGCTGAAGGCCGTTCTTTAAGTCCCCGTCTATGTGTCTGTCGATACTTTGCATTTCTTAGCCATCTTTCTAGCCCTTTTCTCTTCAAAGCTCATAACTCTTTGGCACACAAATGAATTGTCTTTCCCTACGGCATGTGAGGAGGTCTTTCGGTCCGATGAAAAGACATCAAAAATTGATGAGTACACCCCTTCTTCCCTTGTCAGCAGGCCGGGACAAATCGGATACATACTAAAGGAAAACGCCGACTCCATAACGTGAGCAAGTACTCTATACTGTCTGTCTTTTTAAATATATGATCCCGATGCCTTCGAAGCTCTAGGAGGTTTTTGGGGGGGCTTTTGGCTTTATCAAGATAGAAAGTCTAGAAGGTCCTGACCTGTTGTATTCAAATAGTGTTGCAAATCAGTCTACATCGTTCTTTTTATCCTTCTACATACCCCTTCCTACTTTTCTCCGTGATCTTCACTCTCTCTGCTAGATCTTCTTTTGACTCCCCCAGTCCCCCTGTCAGGTTTTCACAGACTCCCCCACCCTGTCTACCACATCCTCTGCCGATCACAGATCTGTCCGTAAATTTCTACATCCATGAAATTTCCACTAGCGCCTCTACCCTACCTGCCAGATCCTCTGCAGATTCTGTCACCTTGTCTGCCAGACCCCGCCTGTCTACGAATTTCCATAGACCCACTCTGCTTTGTACAATTTCTGTAAACTTCCCTTCACTGTCCGCCAGACTCTCCCGCGTTGAAATTTCTACAAACTTTGTCAGTCTACGTGCCATTCCTTTGCTATAGTGATTCCGTTTCTTCACTTTTTTGACTATCCGTTTCTGTTGTACAAATTATGTCGCTGCAGGCTAACTGAAGTGTCCTGGGTAGGGCAATCGTGGCACAGTGGGACTCTGCAACGGAAGTTCCCCTTCATGAAGTTAGCTGAGGCCTCGTTTCATACCGCTGCCCATGTCTTTATTGTTTGGGTCCTACCCTGCAGAAATTCTGATTGAGCTCACCAGATATACTGGTGTCTCCCCTCTGAGGTAATGGCCAGATACCGTATATTATTTTTTTTTTAAATTCCTGCCATCCTATTTCTTTATATCTTCAATGTCTCTCAGAGCTCAGATATCTCTCCCATCTCATTTCTTCAGATCTCTCCTTTATGTGTTTTCTGCAAAGTGAGTGCGGAGTAGTAAGAGGGGTGAAAAAAAAGGAAGCGGGTCGGTCGGTGCCCTTTTCTTGCACGAAGTAGTTTGAAAAATAAAGAGAGAAAGCCAGAGCCTGTTGGTATCGGGAGGATTGAAAATAGGGTAGAGGAAGAAAAAAGGGGGGGAGAAGCTGACCCATACAAGGATCAATGCACTTGAAAAAAAGCGATCCGTCTGTCCCCCCATCCCTTCGTCCTTCTGTCTCTCTACCTTCTATCCCTCTGTCCTTCTATCAGTATATCCCTGTGTCCATCCATCCGTCTCTCCCTCCCTCTGTTCATCCACATGTCTTTCTGTCCCTCCGTCTGTCTTTTTTTCCCTCTATCCGTCTGTTTTTCCGTCTTTATGTCCTCTCCCTCTGTCCCTCTATCATCCTCTATCCCTCCGTGTGTCTATCTTTTTATCCCTCTGTTTATCCTTTTTTTCCCTCTGTCCGTCGTTCGTCCTTTTCTCTCTTAGCTCTCTATCCGTCCTTTTTTCCCTGCTTTACTATCGCTCCGTCCATTTTCCCCCACCCTTGTCCGTCTGTCTTTGTGTCTTTCTATCCGTCCGTCCGTCTTTTTTTCCTTCTGCCTTCCATTTATCATTTTTTCCCTCTGTCCCTCTCTTTCTCCACGACTCCATCCGTCTGTCCCTTGGTTGGTATATTCCTCCGCCCTGACCTCCCACACTTTATCCATCGGTCCCTTCATCCTATCCGTTCTCCCGGCGTTCCCCCCAAGTCGTTCAAATTCCCGTTCTCGTTTAGTAGATCTCATTTCTGAGCTGCAACCACTGTACTACCAGAACAGTATGTACGGTGATCCTTTCTCTCTTCTATTTTCCACAGAACTAGTCAGAGCAACTGGTGAAAGACAGCAGGATGGTGCTAATTTGAACACACCACGAACCTTGCAGGCTTCCTCCCAATTTTTTCTACACTTCATCTGCCTGCAGCTCTATGCCTTTCTGTTTTTTTCATTTGTGTGATCTGTTTGTACCGTTCCCTTTTCTGTGCCTGCTCACTGTCCATCTCCGCGTTGCGGTCTTCTCACTTACCCTTTTGCTGTCTTTGTAGCATTGATGGGGCGCTACGGTGTCGACCGCTATGCTATCTACAAAAAATAAGGATTGACAGCCATCATAATTTTGCAGGTGGGTGTGTATGTGTAACACCTCCCGCAGAGTCTGTCCATTTTCCTTTCTGACTTCTCTTGAACTACCTTCTCTTCTGAGTTTCCGTAATACCTCCCGCAGAGTCTGCCCATTTTGCCGATCAGATCCTTGGCAGACCTCCCTATCCTAGCGACCAGATCCTACCACCCTGCGGATCAGATCCTCTGCAGACCCCCCTACCCTGATGGCCAGATCCCCTACCCTGCGGATCTGATCCTCTGCAGACCCCTTCACCCTGCCAGCCAGACTCCTCTACCTTGTAGATCAGGTCCTTTTCAGATCTCCCTACCCTGTCAATCAGATCCTCTACTGACCCCCCCACCCTGCCGATCAGATCTTTGGCAGACCCTCCCACCCTGGCAGCTAGATCCCCCCACCCTGCGGATCTGATCCTCTGCAAACCCTCTCCCCCTGCCAGCTAAACTCGTCTACCTTGTAGATCAGGTCCTCTTCAGATCGCCCTATCCTGCCAATCAGATCTTCTGCTGACCCCCCCACCCTGCCGATCAGATCTTTGGTAGACCCTCCCACCCTGGCGGCCAGATCCGCCCCCCCCCCTGCCTGTCAAATTCCCGCCTACCCAGTCCATCAAATTTTTAGAGACACTTCTACCTTGTCTGCCAGATTCTTTGTAAATCCTCCGACTTTGCTAGGTAAACTCCCCTCTACCTTGCCGATCAAATGACCCTCCTCTACCTCTTGCAAAAATTTCTGTATCAAATTTCTGTAAAACCCCCTCTACCATGTTCATCAACTTTTTGCAGAAGCCCCCTCACTGTGTCTGTCAGATTTCTGCAGAGCCCCCGCTATCGTCTCCATCAAATTTTTACAGACCTCCCTCTACTGTGTCCATCAAATTACTACAGTGCGTTCATCTTCCTTGACGACTGAATCGTAAAGAAAGACAGTTGAAGAAATCGATAGATCAGAGGTATGTGCTACAAAGTAGAAATGACGTGAGGTAACACTGCTCAGAATTCAAATTACAAAGATGCCGTTGGTATAAACATGTTTCCAAATATGCTTTATATACTACTACTTAGGCCACTGCTGGTAATAACTAATTTTGCTCAGGCATTTGGTTTTTATTTTTTATTACTAAGACAGTTACTTGAGTTAATCATTAGATATATAAATATATATATATATATATATATATATATAGCCCTACTGTAGAGGTACATCTGTGGGTTTCAAAAAAGGAGTCGTAAAATCTATTAAACGTTCTTTTCATACCATTTAATGTTACTTCTCCGCTATGACTGTAAAGGGTTGGGGTACTACTTTAATAATATCATAATAATAACCGTATTCTCTACTTTTTAGATTAATACATAAAAAATGCTCGTTCCAACAATTAAACTAATAGCCTTTCGGTATTCATGCAGCTAGGCCCCTAACATAAGTGTATTTCAAATGAACGCCTTTGATATACTACAGTTAATAAACGTAAAGAGATAACATGAATACACTCTTTAAAAAACAATGTAGATGAACTTTGATAGCAGTTTGAAGATAAAATTTTAATTAAGAAGCGGGCCAACGAGATAAGCGCCGTACATTTTTTGATGATAACGCAGCGTTTAGGTATCTAGTCGCCTTTTACTGTCTCTACAACATCCCGTACTTATCAATGTAAATCAGCGTCTCCTACTCATTAGAATCCGATGGCTGAGGGTCCTTCTCGTCATCAGCTGCTGTCATCATCGTTATCCTCACTATAGCACCGCTATTGTCCTCATCATCACTAGCAGTGGTCATCATTGGCACTGCAAGGAGAGATATAGCCATCCCGGTCAACTCCCATTACACATGGTGGGCATCCTGAGGATGGAGGAGAAAGCGTCGTCAAATATGTAGTTCTTGAGTCAGAGAACGAAATCATGACTGTGTGTGTGTGTATGATCAGCAACAGACTGAGTGGGTCCGGATCATTAAATTTTTTTTCGTGTACCTTAACAACCACCATCATTGGCACTGCGACCACGTTGTCTTTCTTTTGCCATACTTGCTTTCCCAAACTTGTAGCAACCAGTAGCAACAGTAACAGCAGGTACAACAGTCACAAGCCAGCATTCTTTCTAGCTGTGATAGAAACCATTTAAAGAAGGGAAGGCAGCTGACTGATTTTTTGGAGCAATGCCCAAATAGAGGGATCTATTGGATTTCTGTCGATCACAGGGAGGGTAGGGGGGCGCCCGTAAGTTAAACAGCAAGCGCCCCGAGGCGCCGCCTCCTTTTCTCAACTGCACATGCAGAGAGGAGGACTAAAAGTGTACAGATGTATACACAAAATTATGCATAAACACATTTACCCATAGGTAAAAGATTCTATGGAGGGTCTGACGGAAATAAGAGAGGCTCTATAGAGGGTCTGACAGAAATAAAGGCGGCATTCTGTGCGGGGTCTGATAGTAATAGGGGAGGTGTGACAGAGATAGGGGAAAGATTCTGCAGGAGGGCTGATGAAAACAGGAGAAAGCTTTGGTGGAGGATCTCACAGAAATAGGGGAGGTATGATGGAAACAGGAGAGGTCTGACGGAAACAGGGGAGGGATTCTGTGAGGGGTCTGACAGAAACAGGAGAGACATCTGAGAGGTGGATAGAAACAGAGGAAGGATTCTGTGGGAGGTCTGACGGAAACAGGGGGGGTCTGAAGACAACAGAAGGGACATGCAGGAGATGTGATAGAAAGAGAGTAGGGATTCTGCAGGATACCTGGTAGAAAGTCTGTAGAGAGTCTGACAAAAAAAGAAGAGGGATTCTCTGGGGGGTGGGCAGAAGGAAACAGACGAGAGGTCCTGTGGAGAGTCTAACAAAAACAGGGGAGGGATTCTGTGTGGGGTCTGACGGAAGCAGCTGAAAGAGCTCTGACGGAAATAAAGGGATCGAGTCTAACGGAAACGGAGGGGTCTAATCGAAACAGAGGGGATATGCAGGAGATCTGATGAAAAGAGGGGAGAGATTCTGCAGGATATCTAACAGAAAGTCTGTAGAGAGTCTGATGAAAAGAAGGGATGGAACCTCTGGGGGGTCTGATATACACAGGCAACAAATTTTATGATGGGTGGGAACAAGAGGAGTCTAACAGAAACAGAGGGGGTCTGACAGAAACAGGGGAGGGATTGTATGAGAGGTCTGACAGAAACAGAGGGGACATGCAGGAGATCTGATGAAAAGAGGGGAGAGATTCTGCAGGATATCTGACAGAAAGTCTGTAGAGAGTCTGACGAAAAGAGGGGATGGAACCTCTGGGGGGTCTGATATACACAGGCAACGAATTTTGTGATGAGTAAAAACAAGGAGAGTCTAACAGAAACAGAGAGGGTCTGATGGAAACAGGGGAGGGATTCTGTGAGAGGTCTGATAGAAACAGGGGGGGGATTCTGTGGCGGGTCTGACGGAAATAGGGGGTCTGACGGAAACAGAGGAGGGATTCTCTCAGAGACCTGATGGAAACAGGGGAGACAACTTTGTGGGGGGTCTGACGGAAACAAGGGAGGGGAGAGATACTGTAGCAAGAAATACTGTAGGAAACGGGGGGGGGATTGAAAAAACAGGGGAGGTCTGATGGAAACAGGGAGAAATTCCGTGGGAGGTCTGATAAAAATAGGGGAGGGATTCTGTAGAAGGTCTATAGGAGGTCTGATGGAACTAGAGGGTCTGATGGAAAAGAAAAAGGGATTTTGTCAGCCGTCTAAGGGAAACAGGGGAGAGATTCTGTGGAGGGTCTGGCGGAAACAGGGGAGGGATTCTGTAGGAGCTCTGACGGAAACAGGGGAGATTCTGTGGGGTGGACAGAAACAGGGAAGAGATTCTGTGGGGGGTCTGACAGAAACAGGAGAGGTTTGACGGAAACAGGGGAGATTCTGTGGAGGGTCTGACAGAAACAGGGGAGGGATTCGGTAGGAGGTCTGATGGAAACAGGGAAGATATCTGAGAGCTAGAGAGAAACAGGGGAGGGATTTTGTGGCGGGACTGACGGAAACAGGAGGGGTCTGACGGAAACGGGGGAGGGATTCTGTGGGGGGTCTGACGGAAAGAGGGGAAGAATTCTGTGGGGAGTCTGACGGAAAGAGGGGAGAGATTCTGTAGGAGGTTTGATGGAAACAAGGGAGACATCTGAGAGGTAGACAGAAACAGGGGAGGGATTCTGTAGGGGGGTCTGACGGAAACAAGGGAGGGATTCTGTGGGGGGTCTGACGGATCTAAGAGAGGGATTCTACTGGCGGTTTGACGGAAACAGGGGAGAGATTCTGTAGGAAGTCTGATAGAAAGAGGAGGGGTCTGACAGAAACAGGGAAGAGATTCTGTGGGGGGTCTGAGGGAAACAAGAGAGGGATTCTATCGGCGGTGTGACAGAAACGGGAGGGATTCTTTGGAAGGTCTGACAGAAACAAGGGAGACATCTGTGGAGATGTGGATGGAAACTGGGGAAGGATTTTGTAGGAGGTCTGATGGAAATAGAGCAGACATCTGAGAGTCTGACATAGATAAAAACAGGGGAGAGATTCTGTGGGGGGTCTGACGGAAAGAGGGGAGACATCTGAGAGGTGTACGGAAACAGGGGAGACATCTGAGACGTGGACGGAAACTAGGGATAGATTCTGTAGGGGGGTCTAACGGAAACAAGGGAGGGATGTAGGGGGTTTGACAGAATCAAGAGAGGGATTCTACTGGCGGTTTGATAGAAACAGGGGAGAGATTCTGTAAGAGGTCTGATGGAAAGAGGAGGGGTCTGACAGAAACAGCCTGAGAAGAAAGATTCTATGGGGGGTCTGAGGGAAACAAGAGAGGGATTCTATCGGCGGTGTGACGGAAACGGGAGGGATTTTGTGGGGGGTCTGACGGAAATATGGAGGGTCTGACGGAAATAGGGGAGGGATTCTGTAGGAGGTCTGACGAAAACAGGAGAGGGATTCTGTAGGAGTTGAAACTTCTAGCTGATGAAAACAGGAGAGGGATTCTGTGGGGGGTTTGACGGAAACGGGAGAGAGATTCTGTGAGGGGTATGATAGAAACAGGGAAGAGATTCTGTGCGGGGTCTGATAGAAACGAAGGAACCACCCTGTACACCTCTCACCTGCTTTCTTCATGAGCTCCAGGGACGTGGACGGCAACCAAGCGGCATGGTGGGTTGTTCCTTCCAAGGTGCAACCATGGTAACACCATCAATTGACGTCTGTTCTAAAAGATGCTCAAAACTTGTAGAAACAAAGAAAAACACGGGAGAGCTACTCAACCCGGAACCACACATACAGCAAACTACCTCCCTGAACCTAATGTCCACTTGAAAAAAAAATATCAAGATCGTCCGCGCCTGCGGCGCGGCCAATCAAGCCTAGCAAATCTTATTCAAAGAATATAAAAAAAAAAAATTGAAAAATAATAACGTATAAATAAATCGATATATTGCCTTTAAAATACTATTCATGCCTAGGTTTCGTATATATCATCATAATCAATCATATAATTATTATTATTAATCGGTCTATAGGCCATCATGCAGTGCATGAGTCTAGGACAATGCTTTATTGCCCCTTTGCTAGACCTGCATCATACAACGGGAGGGGGCTTCACTCTCGCAACTCTAAACACCCTGCATCTAAAAGATGCTTTCTAAATCGCTGATGTTGTTTCCCTTCTGTGGAAGGAGTGCGATAACTGCAACAGAGACTCTCAGGCAGTAGAGGCAGATAGGAAGACCGATGGAGAGGGGGGACGGGAGATGTACGTGGGAGATAGAAAAAGAACATTCAAAGGTAAGACAGGAAGAGAGGTAAGTAACCATCACATGCATCGAATCGCAGGCCTTACGATGGAGGGCACAGACAGATGTTTTGCAAGAGTCGCAGGGCCGGTATAGGTGAGTGTCTGAGTGCTAGGGTGACCTTCATTCGTGCCAACAATTCGCTTTGCATGGCGTGTTTTAGAAGGAAGAAAGCAAATAAGAAAACTCAGAAGGATAGAGAGAAAAGTGAGAGAGGAAATCAGAGGCCTGAAAGCAGAAAGAGAGCAGAGGGATGAACGAGAAAACGAGAGCAGCACCTCAGCTCAGGAAGGAGAAAGATTGAGACAGGCATATGAGGAGAGGAGAAAACAGTTAGTCATAATAGAGAGAGCACTGAGAAACGTGGTGACGAGAGAGCAACGGAAGGCAGAAAAGAGAAAGGTGGAGAACATAAGAGCCGAAATAAATGAAAGAGGCTGCTGGAAGGTGTGGAGGAGACTCGGTAAGGAAGACAGGAGGGCAACACTAAGAAAAACAAAAGACAGTATGACGACCCAGCAGGTAGCAGAAGGTTTCAAACAAACGTACGAGCTGCCAAAGGAAGAGACAGAAGAGAGAAAGAGGGAACAAGAAAGAAAAACGACAGTGAGTAGAGTGATTAAGGAGAAAGGATGGCATATAGCAGAGGAAAAGGAGGTAAGGAAGGCAATGAAAAGAGCAAGCAACCCCAAAAAGGCCGCTGGGAAGGACGAAATGCCCCTAGGAATGCTGAGAACGATGGAAAAATCGACTGAGCTGGTATCTTTGTATGTTTTGTTAATTAATGTTATATATCGTTTTGGTTGGTGGCCAAAAGGGTAGAATGACTTGCCAGTGATAGCCCTTCCAAAACCGGGTAAGTCACTCGCACTAATTGGGGGATGGAGGGGAGTGCACCTGGTGGTAGCAGATGCAAAATGGGGGGACATGATCATGAGAACAAAGGTAGAAAAGGAAGCCAGACAGACGCCATGGCAGTTCGCATACAAGAGAAAGACAGGCACATGCGATGCAATTTTTTTTTTGCTGTTCGTTATTGCTCGAATGGAAGTGCTCAGTGTTGCTTTTGTTGACTTCACACGGGCTTTCGACGAAGTGAGGCTGGAAAAGTTAAAAGAGAAATTGAGAAAGGCAGGGGTGGAGGAAGGTCTGATCAGATGGGTTGAGGCCTCTCTGGAAAAAGTGAGGGCACGGGTGAAGGGAACGAGCATGTGGTACCCGGAAGACAAAGGACTCAAGCAAGGAGGCCCGAGCGGCCCTTCCCTTTACTCTGTGTACACACATGACTTGCCAGAGGAAGTAGGAAAGAGGAGAGGACAGAGACGACAGACCGACAGACAGAGGCCAAAGGTGCCGGCAGGAGAAAACGGGAGGTGGGTCGATTTCCTTGCCCCTCTGTTTGCAGATGACACAACACTCCTCGAATCCTCAGATAGACAGTTGAACCTTCTTCTTTCGAACCTTGTAGCCTTTGCAGAACCTCTCCGTCTTCTATTCTCTGACAAGTCGAGATTGGTCCGGTTTGGCCGCATCGCATCAAGAGAGAAAGAAGAAGTTAGACTGGGGGAGATAGTGATGAAAGAAGCAAGAGAGCAACCCTACCTGGGACTAGTCCTATCCGCCGACTGCAACCTAGAAACCATGATGAAAGCACGGTCAATCAAAGCAGAGAGATGCATGCAGGGACTGATGGGGAAGATAGGAAGGGAGGGAGGGATTCCACCCGCTGATTGCTTCAATATATTTAAACAGACAGTGCGCGCCGTATGATTGTATGGATGCGAAATCCATGCATACCCAGATAGCACGTATGCAGAATTCGACGAGAAGCAAAGGAGATTTGTCAGGTTTGTTTTGCGTTTGAGAAAGAAAAAGAATTGTGACACGCTGATGATGGAAGGAGGTTTCATTCCGATTGATCTTGAAGTGGCTTCCAAAACGATCCGGTGGGCAGGGAAGGCTTTAAAGGAGAGAAGAAATGAAGCGGTAGGGCAGGCAATCCTTACATACCTGAGAGAGGGGATAGAGAACGAAATGGGGGGGGGGAGAGGAATGCATCCTTTTCATCTTTTCCCTGATCTGAAACAATGTGCACAGGCACTCTACACAGACAGAGGAATGCACCTTTTTGTAAGAGAAAGACTAAAAGGAAGCGTAGGGCAGAGAGGAACACAGGTAGTCAACGAGAGAGTGGACGGGATAGAGAGATGGCTGCTGAAGAGAACAAAAAATGAGCTAGACGAGAAGAAGAGAGAGGCGTTTGCACATAGAATAGAAAGAAACATAAGAGAGAAGAGCAGTCAGGAGAAGGCAGAACTGACAGGAGTGATGATGGCTGACATGCACAGAAAGGTCTCAAACGGAAATGGTTTCCACCTTTCTTTGTTTGAAGACAGAGCAGGTAGAAAGGTTGGCTCGACAATGAAAATAAACAGAGAGAGAATAGAGAGAGCCCTTTTTTGCTATACGAGAGTGGCGCCGCGATTAGAACACAGGAGGAGAGCAGCATGCAGGGTGGGAGACAAGGCTGTGGCTGCAACTCAGGGAAAAATTCTGGTAAGGGGGGGAGAGAAGGTGCCGTTACAGAAAAGGATGTACCAGTTCTGTCGAGGGTGGTTGGGAATCGAGGTGGTGGAAGATGAAATCCATCTGGTGACAGAATATCCTGTTTTTAACAGAAAAAGAGCAGAAATGTTCAGAAAGATAGAAGGGAAATGGGACAGCAAGATGGAAGAAAGAGCCAGAAAGGCAGCCACAGAAAGAGAAGGGCTCAACAGAGAAGAGGGAAAAAGGGACAACTCGATGCTTTTCTGTTTTCTGTTGAATGAATGTCATGCCAGAGTGGATGAGTTTTTGGGATGGGCGTCATTCAGACGGAGGGTGTTTGAGGAGTGTCCAGGATGGTACGGACACATAGAGGGAGACGCTCTGGTGGCCAGACATACAAGAATCACCGGAAGGCAGCGGGCGATCGAGAGACTAACAAAAGAATATGAGGAGACAATTGATAACTTAGAGACGACCGAAGGAGCGTTAGGGTAGGAAAGGAGGGAGCCGCAGAAGAAGATTGATAAAGCAAACAAAAAGAGCGAAGAAGCCTAAATCACATGCCGTTTCAGATCGATTTTCAGGCCGGAAAGCCAACGCGGATCCAGAGCCGTGGCTCGAACAACGAACAATCATGTAGCAGCGGCCAGGGCAACAGACTCTGGCGGGCCCCGAGGGCGGGGTCTGATACCTCAGCTTAGGCTGGGGAACGTCCCGCCCTGCTAGCTCTGGCGACAGATAGACATAGCGGGAAGGCCCTAGGGCGGAATATAGCAATCAATCAATCAATCAATCAATCAATCAATCAGGGGGGTAGAATCTATCGATAGCAACCACTTTCTCTCTCTTTCTTGGGCTCTGTCTAATTTGGCTTCAATTTCGGTTACAATTGCATTCAGAGCCTCTCGATCTGCTCAATATCAATATTACATCCTAGATTACATCATACATAGCTCGGTGCCAGTATACGGTCATATATAACCTCTCTATTTATTCATTTTCTGAATCAGAATCAGCAAGATTGCTCAACCTGCAGATTTCATGGGCTTGCACCTGCGTTTGGTGAGCTCGCACTCTGAGACCGCGCGCTTGACAAAGAGCAAGCCTCTTTTGTTGCTCTTGTCTCTCTGCTTCTCTCTGCTAGGCCTCACTCTGTTCCTCCCCAGCTGCTGTGAAAAAAATCGAAGACGAAGAAGCTTGGGCAGAGCCTGCAAGCGGAGAGGCAACTTGTTGTGATGAAGACACAAGAAAGGGGGAAGGTGTGGAGACTGTTCGCGAAAATCTATATTCAAAATTTGTCTGCAGTGTTTCTCCTGAGCGAGGAGACCACTGCTGTCTCATATCTGCATACACGTCAAACACAATTGCCCTTCCCACTTCCTCAACAGGATTTCTTCCCTCAGTGAGGGCGAGAGAGCGGGCACGAAGCTCATTTCTGGCCTCCTACTTGCTCAGTGAAGACAGACCGTTCACTAAAATTGCTCTCTGTCTCTCTCGCCTTCTCTGCCTCACTGTGTTGGACTGCTGAGTACGTGCTATAAATTGATCTCCCCATGAGACCATATGGGATGCTGCCTTTCAAGATACTGCCCGCGCCTGCGGCGCGGGCCTTTAAGATACCGCCCACGCCTGCAGCGCGGGCTTTCAAGCCTATCTAAAAATGCGGCCCCACCATTCAAGTGGATCTTAGGTTCAGGGAGGTACAGCGAACGCGAGCTCAAGAGAGAGAGGCAGAGAGAATTAGATCGAAGAAGGCCGTGATCCGTGACTGTGCATAAGCTTGGCTAGACCCAGCGTCAACCTACGCAAGCGAAAGATCTCAGTTCCCATTGGGCTCAAATGGAGCAAAGCCTACCACACAGCATGATCGGATGTTTGACACAAACCCTGAAGGATGCTCTTATCAATGTACGCTTTCCTACGTGCGGTTCCTAGGCCGGCGATAGTGGGAACAACACCTCTTCAGGGGGGAGGTGCCAGCGTAATGCATCACAAGCGGTCAAACGGGTCAGCCTCCGTAGGTCTGGAACGAGAATTTCGCGCGTGTGCGGTACGCGCTGGGTGATGGCATCAGTCTAAAAGGGGCAATCGTTCAGATTTTTTTAGCCGCCTGTTGTGCGCCCGCGGTAATAGGCTGGCATCGGTGTACATAGAGGGCGCAATTGTTCAGATTTTTTTAGTAGCCCATAATACGTGCCGCCTATTGCACCCCCGCGGTAACAGGCTGGCATCAGTCTACATAGAGGGGGCAATCGTTCAGTTTTTTTTAGCAGTGGAGGTCATCACAAGCACCTTGGTCAAAGTTTGCTGACGAAACTTCTTCTTCCTGTTCGTCTTCCCTTGCTTGTTGGGTATAAGCAGGAAGCGTCTTTGACGCTCCCCCCTGGTTTGTTGTTCCGTCTCCTTGTCTTGGCTTCACCTACAGCAGTCTTTGTCGTGTCTCCCACGTTTCTGTGTCTTTTTGTTGTGCTATGTCACGGTCCTTTCACCTACACGGAAGCGTCTCCGTCTGCGAAGAAGACAACCCACACGCGGAAAGGGAAAGCACAGCGGGGGGATATGAGGGACTCACAGGGGCGGTCAACCTTGCAGCTTTCCTGTAGCAGTCTCGCACGCCTCTGTGTGCGATTGCCAATCGTATGGCCCTTCTCCTTCACTCTACTTTGATCATTTTGTGACTGCAAATCGTTGAAGAAGGCAACAAAACGTACGCAAAGAGAGAGGAGGGCACATAGAAAGACTAAGCACTCGTCAGTCACTCTCACTTGCCTCTTTGTTGGATGCCTCTTTCCAATGATCCTCATGTGCTAGTCGCTTGCTCGCTGCAGGTTCTGTTTCGAACAAAAGGGGGGAAGCTGAGAGAAAGGTACAAGAGAAAGGAAACATGGGGCTGACAGTCGTGAAATCAAAGGAAAACTCTCTGATTGGATTTGCTTCCTTCTCCTATCATTTTAAGTTGTCATCTCTACCTCTGTTTGGTTACCGTATGTCGTTGCCATCTCTGTGTGTCTACTTGATATGTTAAACAGTATACGTGTGTGTGATCTTCTGTGCAGGTGCACTTCTGCAGTCGTATGGCTGCTTGTACCCGGTCGTCAAGAGTTGCTGGCAAGACGGACGAATAATGAGGGACTGGGGCGAAACATCAATGGACGCACAATCCTCAAAGTCAGTGAACGCGAGTGAAAGTGATTTCATTGAGACTGTTAGTATAGGCCCTTCCACTCTGTCTGCTAGCGTGTCTCCCAGCTTTTTGTGCACTCTGTCCGTCATCCAACTCTATCTACCAGCAGTTTCTGTGCACTCTGTCTGCCAGACCCCTCGACTCTGTTGATCAGACCCCCCCACTCTGTCTGCCAGACCCCTCCCCTCTGTCTGCTAGACCCCCCCCCTCTGTCTGCCAGCATGTCTGCGTAGCTGTGGAGAATACATACGTGCATGCGGCATTGTTTACGTAACATAAATATACATGCATCAGCTTAAGACAGATCTAGCTTTATATAAGGATGTGTACTTGAAAAGTTTAATTCACATGCCATGCATCGTGCGTATATTTGTGCATGCAGGTAGATTGTTGCTTCAGAGGGCAGCTTTGCTGCACCGTGAGGATTGAAGAAGCCCTTGCACCGAATTCGTCCCACGACATGTGCATGCAAGATACAGCCGCCACGAAGGTTGGTTGTTCGTTCAATCGAGGCAGGCATGCCCCCGTTTTGTTCCTCCGCAAAGGCACTTAGCATGCAGAGGGTTATTGAGTACACGTGTACCCGCATCCGCTTTTTGCATTGCACGATACTCACTCCTCCTCAGTCCGAGTCGTCATCGTCTCCACTTTCCTTGTCTGAGTAGTCCGAGTCGTCGTCCTCACTTGTGTTGCTTGAGTCCTGTGAGTCGCTCCCCTCCTCTGCATCTCCGTCAACCCCAGGTACCTCAGTAGGCTGCACATTAAACTGAATCATCCTTAGAATTCCGTTCTCGATGGTAGGATTGAAACCCGTCATTTGCAGGATCAGCTGGGGGAGCTGGGAATGGGCGTCCTCAAGTACTTCATACAAGTTCTGGAGCTGTTTGTTCTCGAAACGCAGTCGAAGAGTCCTGTTGAGCGCCATCGTAACGACGGGGTAGCAGCTTTCGTTTTAGGTTTAGTAACTTTGCGTGTTACGTTGTGCTGCGTTGGTCATGCAGGTACTTGTAGGCGCGTAATCGACTAACTTTTTTTACCCATGTTTGCTTTGCGTCAGGTTCATCGTTTTGTTTACATTCAATTCTCTCCCCCTCCCTTTGCCTTCTGCCTATATATATAGAAAGTGACTAGCCTCTTTTTGTGTCAATGCCGTCCTGTCGCATCTGCCGTCCTATCGTATCTGCCGTCCTGTCTCACTGGTCCGATTCAGTCGTCTTGTCTCATCTGCCGTCCTGTCGCATCTGTCTGCCATCCTGTTATATCTGTCTGATTTAGTCGTCTTGTCTCATCTGTCCGATTCAGTCGTCCTGTTTGATCTGTCGTCCTGTCTCATCTATCCGACTCAGTCGTCCTGTCGCATCTGTCCGATTCAGTCGTCCTGCCTCATCTGTCCGATTCAGTCGTCCTGTCTCATCTGTCGTCCTGTTGCATCTGTCCGATTCAGTCGTCCTGTCTCATCTGTCGTCCTTTCTCATCTGTCTGATTCAGTCGTCTTGTTTCCTCTGTCGTCCTGTCGCATCAGTCTAATTCAGTCGTCCTGTCTCATCTGTTGTCCTGTCGTATCTGTCCGATTCAGTCGTCTTGTCTCTCTTGACCTTTCGTCCATTTCATGCCACCTAGTGCTACTTCACCCCTACCACCCTGAAGGGCGGAAGTACCATCGTAGTCTACGGCAGACTGATGCTACTTAGACTTCGGTAGAAAGTGATGGTTCTCAAAATCGAACCCACGACCTTTCGGTTGTGAATCGAGCATCATACCACTATGCTATCGAGGCATTTTCAACAAAAAAATGTTTGACTGTAACCTTTTGAATTATATTTATAATTTTATAGATCATACAGCTTGCTTATAACCCATATAGCCCCATTAGTAGGACTTGATAGTTAGTAAATAATATAGGAATAGAGTTAGGATTAATGTTTTTAGACTTGCCTCCTACCTCAATGTTCTGACGTATAGCTTTCAAATAAAGCACTAGGGTGCTTAAAGCCTCCCTGACTAGCCCACACAGCACAAGCAGTATATTAATCGATGAACAGCTTTTCAGTAAAATGTGTCGTCTTGTTTGATGAAGAGTAGTGTGAAGAGGGAAAGAGGAAAAGAGGTGCTCGGAGATGATTTGGTGGCCTCTTAGCACACCACCTCTCCTCTGTTCTTCAACAGAGGTGAGATCTGCAGAGAGCTTGAGTGACTCTGGAAGGTTTCAGCTAGCCCCTTGACTCACCGGGTGCACCGCGCTTTGATCTCTTTGCCCTTTAGAATCTTGACGTCTCAGTGGGAGGACGTGACCCTACATACTCACATTCAGTGATGCAGTGTGTTCATAGTGCTCATACGTTGACGTTCTAACAGGAGACGGCTTGCAAGTGGCAGCCATGCAAGTAGAAAGGAAGACAACAAGCAGAAGCCGGGAAGCGAACGAGCAGTCTCAGGTGGACATACGCAAAAAGAAAGAAGAGAAGGTGCACTTTGGTAACCAAGTGTGCTCTGGGAAACAGTTTTGCAGCAGTTGACTGACTGTCAGCTGCGCTCTGTCTTACCCACTGGGGATTTGTGGACATCTTGGGGAACAAGATCTTCACCAGCTCCTGCTCCCTTTGGGGAGTTACTGCAAGCAGCTGGTTGAGGGTCATCCGTCCGTTTACCTACGTGCAAGTGGCAGGCAAGTAGAAAGCAAGACAAGCAGAAGCAAGAAAGCGAACGAGCAGTCATAGGCAAATACATGCAAAAAAAAAGAAGAGAAGGCGCGTTTTGGTAACCCAGTGTGCTCTGGGGAGCGTCGCTCGTCCGTTTACCTGAGATTTCTCAAGCAGCTTGAACCACCATCGCCTCTGGTTCTTTGTTTTCTGACGCAGCTCAGGCCCCATCAGTTGTCCATACATTTCCAGCCCAATGTCCAGCATGTTTCTTCTTGCAGCATCATTTGCCTCTGCTGCGATCTCCTTGTATTCCGCCAACTTCACCTCCTTGGTGGGGTTTAGTTGCTCACATATGAGCTTCTGGGCCAAATAGAGGGAGAGAGCAAAAGGTTGAACCTTATTCACATTGTCTGAATTTCTTTGTCTCTGCCCACTGGCAACTGTTGCGGCAGCCCAAGATTGCAGGATGTATTGCATGTTGCGCATACAAATTCTCAAGAGCGCGGAAACAATCAGTTGCACTAGCTGTGTAGGCTTATTCATAAACTCCCCTAGAAGTCTTCATCTGATTGATTTTTTTAAAAAAGTTAGGGCCACACCTTGACCCTGCTAGGTTTTTGTAGAGGCTAGTACTACTTAGGGCTAGTAGAAGTCTAAATTACTCAAAACTGCAGGGTTATCACGGTATAGCTATAGAGGAATCGCTAGGCCCCGCACTATTAAAAAAAAAATTAAAGTCCCGATTTCGTTTTAGTGTTTTTTTTTTATTTCTGACGACTTAGAAAAAAAAAGTCTAGACAGAAGTAAAGCATGCTAAGATGAAAAAAAAAAGATGATGATAGATAGAGTCTCTTTCTAAGTCTCTGTCTGTCTCTTTCTCTCGATCCTTTCTGCTTTCTATTGTCGGAGTCCTTCAACTATCGCATGTTGGTACATCTTTGCAACTATCGCATGAATACTTATTTTACATGCTTGTAAAGATGCATCACTGCTGCTACATCTGCATCGATCCGTCTTAGGACCACTTACAGGCATCTACCTAGGCATCCGCTCTGATCGGTTCTGTTCTTAGATCTGTTCGATCGTCACATCAACTCTAGCATCAACTTTGATAGAGATTTCAACGAGGATTTCAATTTAAGATTTCATATTATAGCATAAATAAATTAAAAAAAAAAGTTAAAGTTAAAGCTGAAAAAGTTTTAATATTTTTATTTTTTTTTTTAGTGCGGGGCCCAAAGGAATCATTAAGCGTACCGATAACATTATTTTCAATTCTAATTTTGAAACAACATCTTAAAACCTTTTTTTTCTTGTCCCCAAATTTCGAGTCTTCAATAGGATTAGAATTAGGATTCGGATTTATATCAAGAGGAATTGGCCTCTCGCCGCAATGCCAAATGCCGAATCTATATATAAAAAAAATTTTTCGCTAGTCTTTTTATCTTGATCATTTTTTCAGATGTTTTTATGTAAAGTTTTATTGGCTTCCAAATTGCCAGCCACAGAAGTTTAATGCCCTTAAATTGTTGTTCTATAATAAGCTGAACGCTACTAGACGCCTATTATAGGCCGATGGCGATAGCGTACGATGATGATGATGATGAATCTAATAGTGACAATGTTTGATTTGATTATATTTGATTTGATTTGATTTGAGCTTCAACCTCAAATATTTGATATTTGAATTAAGATTTGAGGTTAACCTCTTAGGGTTCCTCACTGAGTCACTGACTTATTGTCATTCTGATCATTTTTCTTATGACAATAGTTATCAGAACATTTCTGATGTGTGTTTTAAAAATTAAAAAAAAAATATATAAAATTATAACTTATCAGTTCCGTAAAAAAAATATGCCTGTATGGCAGTGTATATACACTAGTCACTGAGACTCACTCTAGTACTAATAGAGATTAAGAACCCGTAAAAAAAATATGCCTGTGTGGCAGTGTATATACACTAGTCATTGAGACTCACTCTAGTACTAATAGAGATTAAGAACGTAAAATTGATAGATTTGAAATTGCATATAACTTTTTGTTGATACGATAAAGTTAGAGCACGTACAAAAATTGAGGTGACAATCACTCAGCTTTATGGCACTTCCTTTTCCTCTTCTTCATGATCACTTTCTTCAATGTGAATCGAATCGATCGGTGGTGGGAGCTGCTGAGAGCTTTTTCTCTGGCTTTTCGGCTTTCCAGGAGTGGGTGCTCCTGGGCTTCTATTCGGTTGCAGAGAGATGACAACGGGGTGAGACGGAGAACCGTGCACACGTTTGCTATTGCTGTTGGTGTTGGAACCGTCCTGTTTCTGGGCAGCTAAGCATCCAGAGTTGGTAAGTTCGGCTACCCTCTGTGCCGCGCCAGGGCCGACAACAAGCCTCTTGTGTTGGAGGTGAATATAGTCTAAGAGAGGTCGGTAGCCTTCCTCACCCGGAGTGATGACTTTCTCAGGAGGGGGAAGTTTCCCCTCAGCCTTCTCAGCATTTGCGTCTGCGGCCGCCTCCTTTGGTTTCAAATTGGTCCTCCCGCCGGGCCCTGCAGGAGCGGCCCCCCCTCGAGCACTGTCAGCAGCCCCACCGTTGCCTTTTCCCTTGCCTTTCTGGAACTGCTCCACACCGACAGGGAATGTGGTCGCAGCCTTTCGACGCTCGGGGTCAGGGGCATGCTGCAATCTGTCGTGGTTCACATCCAAAATGTCCCAGTCATACAGCATGTCTCCGGTGGCGAATCGGTCAAAAGCGGGGTATCTCACCCGTGGATCCGTCTCGTAGGCGACAATCTGCTTCTCATGCACCTTCACCAACTTGTCAGCCCAGTTCTGTTGAGCCAACGGGAGGAGGCACGTCAGATTGTTCTGAAACCCCAACCACTGGATAGTCGTATGCGTCTGCAACACACACACTTACACACACACACACACACTTACACACATACACATACACACACATACACACACACATACACACACACACACACACGCACACATATACACACATATACACACACACATACACACACACACACACACACACACACAGAGAGAGAGAGAGACACACACAGACACATACACACACATACACACACACACACACACACACACACAGGCACGTCACTAGAATTTGATAAATGCAGCAACATTGTACTCTACTTTTGATCTGATTTGCAACTGTGTCGTTCATTCTGGAGTCCACACTGGTTTCATCTCTGCATTGAAAAAAGACATACCAAGAGAAGGTTGCTTAGTAGAATCGCCACCTTGCCCTGTGTCAAGGTGTGTGTCCTTTGCTGCTCCAGATATTGAAGGTGGCCGGCGGCCGCACGCTGCTTTGATGACCCATGTATGTTCACTGCATCTGTACAAGAAGGGGCCGGAGGGGAGAGCCTGGCGTTTGGTATCAACATGATGCGATCAACTCCCTTGTGCTGACAGACACGCCTGAGCGGCTTCTGTTTGTTCCTCCCTCTCCCCCTGCCCAATCGATGTTGAAAATTTAAAGAAATCTCGCTCGTTTGATTTAAATAGAATAACTCTGTCCATTCTTCTCTGACCGTCATCAGACCTCCAGTCACAGCGTGCCAGGAAGGGAAAAGAAAAGCGGGGAGGCAGGAGAAAGGGGTGTAATACAGAAAGTTGCAGGAGCGCCCCCCTTTTCCGCCTGTGGAGGAGGGATTTAGAGGAATTGAGCTGCTTGCTTGCGCAAGGGCATTGTATGAGCTAGGGGGCTCGATGCACTATCGCGGTAGGCAAAGAGGAGTGGGTGAAGTTGATGAGGGGAGGGGGGCTGGACAAGAGGCGGGGG
>JAHBMJ010001075.1:0-35881 GCA_018398765.1 Chromera velia | reverse complement strand
CACGCACACGCACACGCACACACACACACACACACACACACACACACACACACACGCACGCACACGCACACAAAACACACACCATGCAGTATTACATGATCTTTAAGAGAGACCTTCTATTGAACTTCTTGCCCAAATTCAAAAAGACGTTTTGGAATCTGTGACGTGGAATCTTTTCTACAGTTTTGGGAATACCACAGAGTGTGGTCGTGTTAAACTGGTCGGACCTTTAGTGTCAGCCAACAGCGCTGACAGTCTAGGGTTAAATTGTTGATGCGTTTGAAAAGCATTGCGCAATGCCATGCCCTCCCGAATCGAAACCAAAGACAGAAGGCACCATCCAGCCTCTCTCGATCGATCAGTCGTGAGAAAGTCAGCCAGAGAGGAAGAGTGACAGGAGAGATCTTGAAACGGGTGTCAGTGAAAAGTTCGGCTTCAAAAGGGCTGACACAGGTCCGACTAGACTAAGTCGTCGACGAAGAGAGCCCTCTGACTGGCACTCGAAGCCGCTCGCTCATTCGGAGACTGTGCACAAATCGGAGGGAAGAACGTCTTGATGGACGGACTGATGATAGACGGATTGAAGGCAGTCAGGTAGACGGATGGACAGGCAAGGCGATGGACGGTGGAACTGGAGGGGAGGTCGAGGGGAGTGGGTGTGTTCAGTCAGTGGGCTTCGGCGGGTCGAACGAGGCGACACGCAGAGCTACCAGGGGATCGACTTGACGCACGCGGGCGCGGGCCTGATGCTCCGACTGAAAGGAAAGGGCCAGAGCGGCTTGGACGGAGGGAGGGACGTGAGGAGAAAAGGTGAAAGCGGCAGGTTGACGGGGGAGACGATCTTCATTTCCTCAGGGAGACCATTTCCGTTTGTACCCTGCAGCGTGTCTCCGGACTCGCCTGTATCTTCCCCCATACCCGGTTTTTCGTCTTCTGTACTCTGTCCCGTTGAGTCGTTTCCTCATTCGATTGGAAATATAACTCCTGCTGAAGGTTCTTTGTGAAGAAATGGATTCAGGAAGAAGCACTGGTACAGCAGACTTCAGCGGCAGTGCAGCTGCGAAGAAATGGCGTGAAGAAGACAGAGTCGAAACTCCCTGAGAGGAGAATCGGTAACTCGGAATCAGCGGATGAAGGAGGGGCCTTGTCTGTCGACAGAAAAAAGTCTGAAGCCAAAAAGGGGAAGTCATGACTGGGCCGGGAACACTCTTGTACGTTGATGCTCTCTGTCACTGGTTTTTGCTCATTCCCGTCTTGTCCTCCTGGATGCACTGGAAATCGTTACTGTCACTACATGAGGAGACTGCACTGGCTGGCTGGCCTAGGAGAAGAGTCACCGCTGGGACTTTTGATAATCACTTGACACACACGATGAGTACAGATACTCAGGATCGACTCAGGAGTTTCAGAGTCTGTGTCACTCTGTGAGCTAGTCGATAATCTGGCGGATTTGATACTTTCAGAGTGAAAGAGGAGACGGCAGAGACGGCGAGGCGGTGTGCTCGCGGCATGGGTCGCGCATGCAAGGTCCGCGGTCCGGCCGGTTCGCCCTGCGAGCAGCGCCGCCGCATTTTTTCCTGTCGGACAGCTAGCTAGCTTTTCAGCTAGCTGTCGATCCTTTCCTCTTGCGCGGCCCAAATCGCGATCGGTTACACACGCACGCGATTCGACTGCATGTCGAATCTTCAGTGGAGTTCTCGACTTTCTTCTGTCCGTCTGAGCTTCTTTACTGTGTCCATTTTGTACCCAACTGTCTTGTATGTGTGTGGTGAGACGCTGCGCAGACTTTTGTCACTGCAGATTGCTGTGTGAATTCCTTCTTTTGTCGTGAAGAGACGTGCGGCTCCAAAGTTCTCCCGGAGACAGGAATGACCTCTCAACTGATCCCCGACTCAAAAGGTCGGGGACTTGCCAAGTGCCTGGCAGTTTCTTCCCTCATACCCAATCCTCCGACCCTAGAAATTCTTCCGGCAGCGACCAAGACTGCTGCCCCCTCACGTCCGGTGCTGATCGCCCTCGGAGGGAAGGAGACGGTGTGGTCGACTCGTGCCATCTGTCGGTATCTGATTGACTCGCGTCCTGCCAAGCAGCCCCTTCTTGCTGCATCTGGTCCCTGGAGGACTCAGGCAGACGAGTGGAGTGAGTGGTCTGAGTCGGTTCTTGAGGCTGCGGTTGATGCCAAAGATTCCGGAAAGATCGAGAAAGCTCTCGAGAAACTTGAGGAGACTTTGGGTCCCAAAAAGGAAGATCAAAGATTCCTTGTGGGCAAGGCTCTGTCTCTAGCTGACGTTTGTGTTTTCATTGCCCTGTCCCCTTTCGACGATTCAAAAATGCTGTCACGCTTTCCGGGCGTATTATCTTGGCGTGCGGCTGTGGCTGCCAACTCTAGTATCTCGGCAGCACTCCAGACGGCAGCAAATCCAACCTCCACGGTTTCAAAGCCGTCTCCGTCTCCTGCCAGTGCGGCAGCTGCCGCCTCCAGCCAGGCCAAACCCTCCCCCCCTCCCGTAGCCCGAGAGATCCCCAAGCTTCCTGCTCTTTCAAAGTTCTACATCACCACTGCGATCAACTACACGAACGGACTCCCCCACATGGGACACGCTTACGAGATCATCACCACAGATGTGCTGGCGAGATTTCACAGAACGTTCGGGAGAGACGTGTTCTTTCTCACAGGCACAGATGAACATGGACAGAAAATTGCCAACACGGCTGAGGGGCAGGGGCTCCAGCCGATCCAAATCTGTGATCGGTCCGTCTGTTTGTTCGTGGCCTCGGAATTGTCTTCCTCTTCTCTCCAGCTTCTCTTCGGTTTTTTCTTTTCTTTGGAACGTATTGCTCTGATTATTAGTGCCTCTGTTGCACATCTGCATGCGTGCTGTGGTTCTTCTCTGGCTGCCACGAGATTTCTCTCCGGCCCTCATGGCTGCCTCCCTTTCTTCAAAGGGCTCTCTTTTTCTTTCCTCTCTTTCCGCATTGAAAATGCATGGGTCTTTTTCCTCGCTTTCCTTTCTCCTCTTTTCTTTTCCAATTATCGGAAGCCGTTTACTCTCTTCAATTCTCTCTCCCCCCTGCCCTCCTCCTGCAGATACGCCCAGGGCTTCCAAGACCTGAACGCGGCCCTCGAGGTGAGCAACTCCGACTACATCCGCACGACCCAAGACCGCCACAAGAAGATGTGCCAGTGGCTGTGGAAGCGGGCGGCCGATGCGGGAGACATTTACTTGGGTCACTACGAAGGTTGGTACTCTGTCAGAGAGGAAACGTTCGTGCCAGAGACAGAGGCGAAGAACAACGACTACAAAGACCCGGTCACAGGGAAGCCCTTGCAGCGCATGCAGGAGTCCTCCTATTTCTTCAGAATGTCCAAATACCAGGAGAGACTCGTTGAGCACATTCAGAAGAACCCGGAGTTCATCAAACCCGATTTCCGAAGAAACGAAATCCTCCAGAGACTGCAGGAGCCGCTCCAGGACCTTTCTGTCTCGAGAACAACCTTCACATGGGGCGTACCCGTACCTGGAGATGACAAACACGTCATGTCAGTCAGTCAGTCAGTCAGTCAGTTTGCTTGTCATTCAGCCAGCCAGCCAGTAGTGAACAGAATGCATGCATTTCCGGACCGAGACGCAGGACCAAAGAAAGGGCGAAAGGGGAGAGAGACAAAGAGAGAGAACCCCTTCTCCTGGTACACATACAGGAAAGTAGCTCCCTGGGAACCTGGACTGGCAGCAATCCGTACTGGCAGCACGCATCTGCTTCCCTCCCCACGCAGTCCGGCTGTGACCCTGTTTCTGAGACCGCCTGTCTGACTGCGAGTGTGAGTGAGGCAAAGAGTGAGAGAGTTAGTGAGTGCAGCAGTGTCTGGTTTGAATAATCGTGCGTATTCGCATGAACGGGCATGCTCTGCAGGTACGTGTGGTTCGACGCTCTGACTAACTACCTCTCCGGGATCCAGTTTCCTGATGGTGACAGGGCCAAGAAGTACTGGCCTGCTGATGTCCATATCATCGGTGGGTTTGGTTGTTCTCTTTTTTGTGTGTTTTTGCATGGGTGCTTCTTGTTGACTACACTGCCGCTGGGGGGGGGGTTCAGGGGCGAATTCCATTGCAAAGTAGCGAAGCAATCTTTCAATCTACTTCTTGAGTCAGCTTGTGGATGTTTTTATCTTTCTTCTCCTCGAGGGTTTTCCTTCCGTCTCAACTTCACTGTTCAGATGCTGAGTGATGCTCTGACACCTTTCTGTGCTTCCTTTCTTCTCTCTCTCTCTCTCTCTCTCTCTCTGTCGGTATCAATCAACTGCTGATGAATAATTCCTTCCTTCCTTCCTTCCTTCCTTGCAGGAAAGGACATCATTTGGTTCCACACCGTCATCTGGCCGTGCATTCTGATGAGCTGCCAGATCCCCCTGCCCAAGACTGTGTTCGCTCACGGGTTCGTCAACGCAGCGGATGGAAAGAAGATGAGCAAGAGTCTGGGCAACGTTGTGGATCCTATGAAGCTCCTCGAGAAATACGCAGCAGATACCGTCAGGTGAGTGGATGGGTCGGAAANGGGGGGGGGGGGGGGGGGTGATTGCATGAGACTTGTGTGAGGGGCATTTCCCGTTTGAGACTGTGTCAAATCACTCTTTTTGTACGTCCCTGTTGTGCTTGCTGTGTGCGTGCAGATTCTTCCTTGCCCGTTCATGTCGATTCGGGGAGGATCTTCCCTTCTCAGAGGACTCTCTGGTAGACGACCATAACGCAGTCCTCTGTGATTCTCTCGGAAACCTTGTTCACAGGTAGGTGAGTTGTTGGTCTGGGATTCAAGGGGTGGTTCGTTTGTCTCCTTCCTCTCGACAGGTCTTTTTTACATCGTGGCCTCTTCTTGTGACGGGGTTCGCAACAGGGAGCAATACTTTTAAAAAATGTCAGGAAGAGAATGGCGAGTTGAACTCTTTCTGTCCTTCCCTCTCTTTTTCTTTATTTGCAGGGCCACCCACTTGACTCAGAAATATGCAGGGAGTGCAATTCCAGAGGGATCAGGAGATGATTTCCCTCCTGGGGTGCCTTTCGATCTTCAGTATGCAGTCGCTTCGGCTGACGAGAAATTTCGGAATTTCCAGTTGGCGGAGGGTCTCGAAATCGCGGTGGAAGCCTGTAGGGATGCCAACAGGTTTCTGCAGGAACAGGCACCGTGGGCTATCAAGAACGATGAGCCGAAGAGATTGAGGGTTGTCAGACGGGCGCTTGAAGCTGTGTATGCTCTCGGTCACCTTTTTGAGCCTGCGATTCCGTCCGCTGCTCAGGAGATCTTTCGGAAATTGGGGACAGAGAAGGGAAACTTGAAGGACTTGAAACCGTCGTTTGACAACCTGAAAACGGGAACGAAGGTGGAAGTTGGCAACGTCCTGTTTGAAAAGTTGAAGGTCGGTTTCGTTCGTTGCCTTCACTCCCCTCGTCTGCCTGTCTGTCTCTTTCACTCTCTTCCTTTGTCCTTTTTTCGTTCTTTTCATTTGCTGTTTATCCGCAGACTTTGCTTTCTCGGCCTCGATTCCTTGCACTTTTGCACTTTTGGGCCTATCTCTCTCTCCTTCCTGTCAAACACTTAATTCCAGCCCCTTTTTCAAGCATCTCCAAGTGTAGACACGCTCACCAATGTGTCCCCCTTTCTTGGCTTCTTGGGAGGGCTTTCCTTTTCTTGTGTTGGGTGGGTGAGCGAATGATTTGCTGACTGTTGCAAGGTGTTCACTGTGGCTGACTGGCTTTCGCTGTCGTTTGCTGCTGTCTTCTCTGACTGACAGCAGTCTGCAGCAGTACAGAGGAAACAGAGAAAGCTGCGGTCGAGGCAAAGAGGGCGTCTGTACCGGATTTTTGCCTTTTGTTGGATCGTCTTTACAGCCTTCTGCGTCTTTGTACATCATTGTAAGCCCGTCAAAGTGAAGGCGTGCTCTGCTTCCTCCAGATCCGACGGGTCTTTTGTTGGCTGAAAGGTTCTCTCTTTCTTCTTGCTTCTTCATGTCCTCCTGTGCCAACCAACCTTATTCCTCTCTGACTGATATTTATCACCTTCTTTCCATGACTGCCTCGGACTATGACTGCTGCAGGTTCGCGCGGCAGAGTTTCTCTTTCAGAAGACGGAGGTGAGGATCGGGTCTGTTGTGCGCACCCGTCCGCATGGGCAGGCGGACAGGCTGATCGTTGCGACAGTCGAGACAACCCCGGGGAGTGACCCGACCCAGATCGTGACATCGAAACTCGGAGACGGCACTGATGAGGCGCAGAAGGCCTGGGAAGGGTCCAAGGTTTTGGTGGTGGTGAACATGAAGAGCGTGGCGATCAGGGGGGAGAATTCGACGGGTATGATTTTGTCTGTTGATGTGGGAGGAAAGGCCGTTCGACTGAGTGCCGACATGGACGCTTCGGTGGGGGTGGGGACGTTGATAGAGGCATCAGGATACGAGCCTGTGCTGAAGGGGAGGGACAATCTGACGAAGAAGGATTGGGAGGGGATGAAATTCAGTGTGAAGGATGGTGTGGTGTATCTTCAGACGAAAGAAGTGAAAGAGCCTTTGGCACTCCAAATTTCGGGGGGACAGGGGGGGTTGGTGCGAGTTCCAGGGCATCCAGACGGTCCGGTCAGATTTAGATGAGGTGAGATGAGATGAATGGTGCATCGGTGAGACATGTGTGTGCGTGTGCGTTCTTTGAGTGACTGTGTGAATTCTAACTTGAGATCCACTCTTTGTCTCTACGTGCGTGATGTCGTTTTGTGCTGTGGGCAGAAAAGTCTGCGCGTGTGTGGCGGGGCGGTGCTGAAGCGATGTGAGCTCCGCAAGTCTTTCTTGTTTGCATGAAATCCGCGAATCGTATATCCCACCAGTGGATGTCTCAATAGAGATGTCTCCAGTCAATTGTCTGACCAGATGAACCAATCCCAAGATAGCAGCAAACGTGGAACGATATTGCGGACGCCAGACAACTGGCACGCAGGTCTAGGGCTCCGGCCCCGAACACAATGTAATCTAATGTACATGTCAAACTTGAATAGGTTGCTAGTAGATATGTTGTCCCTGCCATTGCGCCTAGCATTGCGTACATAAATTGAATTTGCTGTACGAATCCGATCTACGCAGAGGAAACTTCTCTTACTCTTTAAATTATAACGATTACATTTTTAAAGTTATATAGCGGATTAATTATATAGAGCAGATTGATTGATTGATTGATTGATTGATTGATGATTGATTGATTGGTTACTTTAATAGTGATAAGTGATCGATAAGTGATTTATTAATTGGCGCCCTATTTATTGCTGCATGTCTAGGACCAGACTGATCGATCCTGGGGAGCAGCGCTTTGCTAGCTAGTAGTCCTAAGGTTCGGCCGCTTTAGGAGAGCATTCGCTAGCGTGCTCCTAGCTTGCAATATGACATAAATGCTCACAGACTGCCCTTTGCCATTAGGATACGATGGCTGGCGGGTTTAGTCACATCATCATCATTATCATCAGATCATCTATTCAATGATTAAATCTCAAGCTAAGCTAGATTGAATTATTTAACTACTACGGTAGTAATTATTAAATTGTGCAATCAAACTAGTATAGAGCATCTTCTTAGTAAGTTCTTACCACTCTGTAAGTTGCCAGGAATATAAAGGAATTTGAGGTAGGAATATGAAGGAATATGCAAGAATATGGGGTAGGAATATGTAGGATTATGCAGGAATATGAGGTAGGAATCTACAGGTGAAAATCGGTAGGAATTTGAATTAAAATTCCTGGTACCAAGAAATCATTATTTTCTTTCATATTTCTACGCTAGATTCCTACCCCATACCCTATATAAAACCAGGTTACATTCCCTTGCTAGCTCTGGCGACAGATAGACATAGCGGGAAGGCCCTAAGGCGGAACATATCAATCAATCAATCAATCAATCAATTCCCCGAAAATTTAATGGAATTTAGTATATGGAATTTCCCCTTAGAATTTAGTGGAATTTGATGGATTTTAATGAAACTTGCCGTGGAATCTACTCGTCTAAATTCCACTAAATTCTACAAACTTTAGAGGCTTGTTTCTTGTGATTTACAAAGAGTTGGGAGCTTAAATTAGCAATACTTATGGAGCTATATAAGATGTATTTAAAGTCACATATCACATGTATCCATCCCTACGAAAAACACGATACAATATGTATATACTGCGTGCAGCATATCAGTGCTAGGGATAGCGACACTTGTCTGGTCAGATACACGCACGCGCACGGACATACACATACACGCACGTGCACGCACATACACATACACACACACACATACATACATACACACACACACACACACACACACACACAACACACACATACACACACATACACACACACACACACACACACACCTACACACACACCTACACACACACCTACACACCCACCTACACACACGTACACACACGTTCACACACACACGCACACACACACACACACACACACACACCTCCACATGCGTACACACATGTACACATGTGTACATAGACGTACTCACACATACACACACACACACACACACACACACACATACACACACACACACACACACCTACACACCCACCTACACACCCACCTACACACCCACCTACACACACGTACACACACGTACACACACGTTCACACACACACACACACACACACACACACATACACACACACACACGTACACACACGTACAGACACACGTACAGACACACACACACACACACACACACACACACACGTACACACACCTCCACATGCGTACACAGACGTACTCACACGTACTCACACGTACACACACACACACACACATACACACATACATACACACACACACACACAACACATATGCTCTCTCGTTCTCTTTTTCTTTGTCTCTCTCTCTTTCTCACTCACTCACTCACTCACTCACTCACACACACACACACACGCACACACACACACACACACACACACACACGTACACACACCTCCACATGCGTACACAGACGTACTCACACGTACTCACACGTACACACACACACACACACACACACACACACACACACACACACACACACACACACACACACACACACACACACACACACACACACACATACTTACACTTACACTTACACATACACACACACACACACACACACACACACATACACACACACACACACACACACACACATTCTCACAAACAGGGGGACTCTTATGAAGTCTCGCACGCACTTGTTTTCCGTAAGTCGTTCCATGTCTCATGAAAGTTCGTCTTTCTGACACTATTCCATGATTCCTGCACTTACAGAAAAAAGCGGACAGTTTATCCGATGGCTGTGGGGAGCGAAAGCGCCCTGTCAGGCCGTCCGGCCGGCAGTTGACTGTTTAAATTTCATGGAACGCTTCCGCCCTCTACGCAGCTGTTGTTCTCACAGGCTGATCCATCGCAGCAGGGAGGGCTTCCCACATATCCGCACCCCCAGTTCATTCCAGCTTCGATGCACTTCGGAACTTTGACGCAGGATTTGTACACAGCGCAGCAAAGAGAGGTTGAGTAGCCGGTCCAATACCTCTGAAGGGACCCGGACCCACGACTCACTACAGTCGGACAGTCCGTACACGTCTCCCCGCAGCCTCCAAACCAGGCGGACTTCTCCCACGACCCTTCCTTGCAACAAGTAGACCCTAGGTATTTGTCAGACGCCTGGCAGGTTGCTGCGTTGGTGTTGAACATCTCGCTATTCGAGAGGTCACCGCATAAGTTGCCTGAAAGATTCCTCCCCCAATAACACCCACACAACCAGCCGTAAATTCCCGTCTCTGTCGACCCGACCGAAACCGTCTGCTGAACAAATGCGCAGTTCTCAGCCTCGGGCTTCGGGCAGTCTGCAGGGGCACCCTCGTCCCTTGCCCCTCTATGGTGAGTCACAAGACTCTGACGTTCTTTCTCTGCACCCCCAACTTCAAACTCTAATTGAGCGGATTCCAGCTTGGACCAGAGCCGATCGCACGTGCCCAGAGGGGCATAAACGTAACAAAGGAGAAGAAAAAAACAGAGTGCCCCAGTGGCGCTGAATTGACTGGAGACGGCAGTAGTCATCTAATGATACGTTGCGATTTGCAAGGATTGGGGAAGTCGAGAGAGTGGACACGAGCGGCGGAAGAAAAAATAGGCTTTCTTCTCCTGAATATTCTCATATGCCGGGCTCACACGGCTACGCATCGATCGGCTTTCGGATCAAGGCCTAAGACTGTGCTCGTCTAAGAGGATGTCGCGGAATCGGCGTGGATAAGCACTGCTTGAGTTCCCAAGGTGAAGCAGAAATTGGGTCCAGCGTGTCGAGTAGAACTCATGTCAGAGTGGATCCACCACCATCAGAGCATGCACCGCTAATCTGATCGAATACCAGGCCATTAATTACCAGCGAGATGGATTTGACACTGTCAGTGACACAGCTCCTTTCATGCAAATATTTCAACTGGAATTCTTCAATGCTGTGACAGCATGTGACAGCATAGTGCATGACATGCAGCTTAAAAAACCGTATACTCAAATCATTATATAGACGGCGCGCCGCCGCGCGGGCTGCCGTCATGCGCGCAATTGCGCGCATGCACTCGAGATCGGAACGCGGAGTCATCGCGGAGTCTGACGAATTAAGCCACTTTTTTCGTTCGACACTGCAATCGGCAGCAATCCTTTTTTCATTTTTGAATGGGACCTACTTCGACCATCTTCGACCGCGAAGTCTGACGTGCACAGCCGTGCATTGAAGCTGATTCAGATTCCGAACTCTTGCTGAGGGGAGCTTTGTCGCTTTTATTCTCATCATCTGTCTTCCCACGGGTCAAACCTCCAACGATCGCATTTCGACCTTGTCTCTCCCGGCCGCGTCTCGGGAATTTTTTCTTCTTGATCGATCTTCATCCTTTCGAAATTCAGCAGAAATGGAGGTCAACACAGACGCCGCCATCCAAAAGCTTTTGGCTCTGGAGGAAGTCTTTCTGAATGTTCTAGAGACTTTCCGCAACAAAAGGAAGGTCTTGGAGAAAATCAAACTCCGAAACCAACTCCTCGGCGCTTCCGAATCGGCTTCAGATATCACGCAGACTGACCCGCTCCCTCGGGAAAATTCCGCTCTCGCCCGTATCCAAAAACTTGTGGAGGTGCAACTTTGTGATTTGAAAAAGAAAATTCATGCAGAATTGGATCAGATCACCAGCAGCAATTACAACATGGACCTTTCTGGTCTCTTTGCCTCAAACGTCGGGAGTGTTATCAGTTCCTTCCGGGCTGTGTCACCTGAGACACTGCACGGAGCACTTGGCACCTTCACAGATACGGGCGAGAATTTTCAAAGGAGATCTCCGCCTTCTGCTGTTTGTCGGCAGTGACATAGACGGGGTGGTGGAATGGAAGTCAGCCCTCGTGAAGGCGGTTGACCGAGGGAATTTGAGAGCCGTCATTAGGCTCGTTCGGTGGGGGGCAGGGCTCGACGTTGGGGGGACGGGGGTTGGGTGGACAGCCCTCCACGCAGCCTGTTACCACCGTCGGGGAGTGATTGCAAGGTTTCTCCTTTCGAGGGGGGCAAACACAGACCCAGAAGATGATCATTTCAACAGACCCCTTCACATTGCAGCACACGTTGGTGCTACAGATCTTTGTGCTCTCCTTGTGTCTCACGGCCCCGGGGGCAGAGCTTCATGCAAAGAATGACAAAGAAGATTCAGCTCTTCACATGGCAGTTGCGGACGGTCGTAGAGAAGCTGCCGAAAGGCTTCTTGACCTTGGAGCTCGAGTAAATGAAAGGGGTGGTTTCGGACATTCACCGACATTCACCCCTGCAATACACAGTTGTTCCTCCATGGTACGGACAGCAGAGACCCAACGACCACAGAGACCTTGCACAGCTGCTTCTCTCCCGGGGAGCAAATGTGAATGCAAGAAATGACAAAGGGCACACAGTTCTCCACAATGCTGCTCTTTGGGGTTCTGTCGATGTTGCAGAGTGCCTCCTTGGCTCGGGTGCGGACGTCCAGCAGACAGACCATGAAGGAAGGACGGCTCTTCATCAAAGCACCTGGCATGACAGAAACACAGAGCAGGCGGGGGTCAACCAGCAGAAGAAGCTCCGCATCGCTCAGATGCTTGTCTCCCGAGGTGTTGATGTGCATGCTGTGACCCACGCCGGAAGGACAGCGCTTGCGATTGCAGAGAGATATACCTTCCTGCAGACTCGCCAATCCGCACTTTTCTTGCCGCGATTGAAGTTGCTGGTCTGCCCCGTGCTTAGCCACAGCACTGGCAGTAATAACATGAATATTTGGCTCGAATGCTAACACTACCGTGTCACTACGTATAATTTACTAGCTTTTATAACCTTTTGTAATTCTTTTATATTTATTTGAAATACTACTTTAAATTATATAATATTATATTCATACATATATAGTTTCGTGATTGTGAACATTTTACCTGGAGTTTACCACTCAACTTGAAAACCGAAAATTTTGGCGAAAAAAGATTCATAATTAGTCACTGGTAATAGATGTTTTTACTCTAGGTTTTTACTAGTGTTTTTAGGGCTTAGCTCAGAGCCGTTGTACTTGATTTAATATATGATAACTCCTGGCCAAAGAAACTGCTAGTTTTGCTGGTAAGACAGAATCCACCAAAGCGGAAGGGCAGCTAAATGCGTAATGCGCATGCAGCATTGCAGCTAGTAGATTTTCCCAGTGACAGGTATTTTTTTTTTTCCAGCACTGGAACTTTTCCTTTTTTCCCAAAACCAACAGAGATTTTTGAAAAATACCAGTGAAAATCCAATTATCCAAAAAATGCCAGTAAAAATATCAGTAACTGGAAAAATAACTGGGATTTTAACTGAAAATTTTATAGCGTGCAGAGCATGCACCGCTAATCTTATATACCCTATAAAACCGGATTAAATTTCCCGGGAATTTAGTGGAATTTAATGGAATTTACCCTTGGAATTTAATGGAATTTGCTAAGGAATTTGGTGGATTTTAGTGGAATTTACCGTGGAATCTACTCGTCCAAATTCCATAAACTTTGAAGGCTTATTTCTCGGCGCAAATTCTCGCGATGTATAAAAAGTTAGGAGCTCAAATTAGCACTGCTTATAAAACTTTATAAGATATATTGTTCTAGACTGCCTGGCGGTGCCAGGACGACTCGGGTTCGGATGGCGACGCCAGTGCGGGCTCAGGCATTCCACATGCGCCGATGTGATGCGGGCCTTTCTGCAGGTGTTTGAGTGCCGGGGTCTTGGTCCTCGTACGCTGTGACTGGAGTTTGAAAGCCTTGCAGATTGATTGACTCTGGGACATACTAGATGTTGTCTTGTAGCTGCTGTCTTGTAGCTTAAGTTTGTCCTGCCTTATGAATTCAGCGGAATTCAGTCTGTTTGCATGTCACGTTTGATTCTCTGTCAAATGCGGGGATGAAAACGACTGTTCTGGAGCTAGTGAGATGGAATTAGATTGGATGAGATTGACTGAAGAATCTTGAGGTATCTTGACGATCTTTACCTGTAGACCTTCTCAACCTTCTAGAGTTAATTAGTTTAGGACAGAGTCTTTCCGCCGCCTTTTAGCTTAGCCTTTTGAGTGTCCTGACTACCACGTGACATAATATGATGATCACTCAGCTCGAAAGTCCGAAACTTGAAAACACACCTTCTGTGGAGGAGTCAGATATATGCCAGATGCCAACTTGATGATCAGTCTCCTTCCGTCTCGTTTTTTCCTTTCCAAAACGCTGCGGACACAGTCAAGAGACTGTGAAAAGGAGTGTCAGAGACTCTTTGCGTCCTGTATTAGCTGAATAGAGTGCCTCGCTTGCGTCCTGCTTGCTTTGCTGGCTGCAAGGCTGGCTGGGAACTCTTTATATCTCTTTTTCATCGAAAGACCTGGAGACGGAGAAGAGAGAGAAGGCGGTCACTGCAACAGTGACTCACTCCTGCTAACATATCCAGCAACTGCATCAGCTACGAGTCCTGATGGGTCCTGCTCTGATGCCATGTCTGGCAATTAACGACGGACCCGGCGCTTCCCTTGCTCTTGGTGTCTCTGGCTTTTGCCTATTCTTACCTCTGAGACCGTCGTCTCTCAATCGTGACCATCTTTTCCACTGAGATCGTTTCCGCCGTCACCACCTACTTCACTGAGGACTTCTCTGAGACCACCACCGCTGAGGAGACCTTCCAGACCTATGAGACCTCCATGACTGAGACTTCTCTTCGTCTTCAGCTTCGTCTTCACTGATTTTATCGAGCCCGTCTCGTTGAGTACTCTACCGCCTGAAGCCGCGACTGAGACCACGATCGTCTCTACCCCATCCCGATGACCAAGACCACCTCCATGATTCTCACCAACACCACCGAGACTGTGATAAAGACCGGTCCACTCTGAGACCACGTTGGCACTGCCAACAAACTCTTTACCATCATGATGATGGCTTTTTAGCTCATTTACCGCACTGAGACCATCTCCGAGACCGTCGTCCCCACCAATACCTACCACTCTGAGTCCTCCACCACCGACACCTACCCTGCTGACATTGTGGACTCTAGCTCTTCATACGTCACGTTAGAGTTCTTACGAGTCTTTCTTAAGACTCCTACATGCTGGAGACTTACGGAGACGATTCGTGTTGTGGTGCTGTTTTGCTTCAAAGGAATATGGAGCCACTAGGGCTGTCGTCTATCACCAGATCGCAATTGAAATGGCTAGTCGATTGTTTGCTTCTTCTTTTGTTCAGCATAGACAGAGACAGAAAGGTTAATGCATGGTGCTAGAGTAATACGGTATGGTTAGCTAGACAGATCATACATACAGACAAGACATAAAGTCGTCAGGAGTTTACTCTGAGAGAGCAGTGCTGAGTGCGCTAAGTCGCGAGAGATTGAGCTGCAATTTGAAACTGGAGATACTTGATTTTTCAAACTGGAAGTCATGCCTGTCCCATAGGGGGTACACATCCGATGTAGTGCAGTACAGGCCAATCCGATGCCCCTGTGCAGTCTGGAGCGACAAAATGGGGGGGGTGTAGTGAGACAGACAATTATACCAATGATTATTTACCTGAATTGAGCGCTGATATGCGTGAAGTAAAACGGTGTCAACAGGACACGTTGCGAATCTGGGTTAGGTGTGGGGTCGCTTCGCATGATGGAAAGCAAGAAAGAAAAAGTGTTGACGGTGACAGAGTGCAGAGCATGATCGAACGATTGAGCAGACGGGGCAAACCTACTCAAAGAGTGGATTCTTGGCAGGGTATGGGGGGGTGAACAGTGGGGTCCCAGGAGTACCAGCTCTAAGGAAAATGTATGGGGAGGGGATGGTAGTTCAAAAGCGAGATCAAATAAAAAGAAGGAACAATGATATCTGATGAGTTGGGCAGTGTGCAGCGCTCTTTGTTTCCTTTTTTTTCTGCTTCTTTGCAGCAACTGCTTATCCTTTTGCTTACGCTGATCGACTTGGAGTTAACGAGAGCGCTGTGTTGAATATGGGAACAAGAAAATCAAACTGTGCGAGAAGAACATGTACGCTACCATTGGAGATGCTCTGGAGAAAGGGAAACTCTTGGAACAGACGTGAAGATTTTGAAGACGTGGGAGAGCTGAAAGGGGCATAAAACCTTGCATTGGGAAGCTTGCGGCCGTCAAGTGCAGTGACGGACTCTGCCTTGAGGCAGAGAAGGTTGACCGTGTGCAACCACGTAAAAGCTGACGTCCCTAAAACAGTTTCTGCGGAGACAAGCCTGGCGGGTTGACGTCACCGGTGAGGCAGCGGTAACTGATGACACCTCCTTTAATAAAGTTTTCAGGTCCCTTCAGCGTAAATGGAAGTCTATAAAAGAGATGGAGGAGAAGTTTGCTGTAAAAAGATTCTTCCTCTGTGAGCAAAAATCTCATGGAAGAGGGGGGCATGTGTCTTGGACTGCCTGGCGGTGCCAGGACGACTCGGGTTCAGATAGTGACACCAGCGCGGGCTCAGGCATTCCACACGTGCCGATGCGACGCGGGCCTTTCTGCATATGAGGGGCATTCCGCCTAATAAGAAGACTGAGTAATAAAGGGCTGGCAAACGTCAGGCAGATGTGGGCCGGACGGGGGTCCCGGGCCACATAGTGTACATGGGTATGTCACGAAGCCGCGCATCGTAAAGTTGGGCATGCTTTCATTAAGTGATTTTGGTGAAGTGTATGCTTGACGTATCTGCTTGACGTCATCACTAAGAATGCTCGAGATTGACATTGACTGCTAGACCAAACTAACTGATGTCTGTCAGACTTTAACCACCTGTATCTGATAGTACTAAGACTCCAGTAAAACAGCTTACATCTGGTAGTTCAGAGCCTCGTTCTACCCTCAGTTAAGGGAGAACGCTCTTGTTGAATTCAGTGTACTCAGACTGGTTCAGTCTACCAACTGTCGACTCCATATGTCGATGGAAGGTGTGACAGAGGATGTACTGGCTCCGGGGATTCTGCAAATTGTCGGGGCCATTGAAGGATTGTCTCAGCAGATTGACTCTATGCAGGCGACGTAAAACCTGCATGGAGAAACTCTGCAATTACTTGTTTCTCAAGCCCCTCAGGAATCTGTCCAGGCAACGGTGACATCACCTGCCATTGTGCTAGCCCAAAGTACAACTGCATCCTCGTCGCACAGTGACGGTGACTATATGAAGCTGTGCGAGGCCCCTGCTCTGTTCTCTGGAGTGAGGGCCAAGCTGACCAGGTGGTTGAAAGACGTAGAAGACTTCTACAAATTTAAGAAAGTGTTGGACCTGGACAAGGTACTGGTGGTAAAGAATAGAATCATGTTCCAGGACCTCAACGAATGGTTTGATCTCTATGAGGTCGAGAACGGACCATTCCAGAACTGAAGGTCGTTGAAAGCTGCCCTCATCGAGCACTATTCAAACACACTGGCCAGACAGAAGGCCAGTCTTAGTCTGAGAAAGGACCTGAAGAAGTGTTGATGCACTGGAGCTGGGGTTGACGACTACAACAAGCGATTCAAGCCGCTTATCGCGAAACTGAAGGACCAGTTGATCAAAGAAGACATCGTTGAAGACTACATCTCTGGTTTGCTAGCAGATGTCCGCCTTGAAACAAACAAGGCGCATCCAGTCAACTTGGTTATCGCTATGAAGACGGCAAGCGAGCTTGAGGTCTTTCTCTCTGGTGGAGAAGGACCGCGAGGCGGGACACGAGACTTCCAAAGGCCGAGTGCCTTCGAGAGTGGTGGGAAGAGTGCCCGACGCAACTCTCCACTGGGACAAGAGGAAGGGCCCGTCCCCATAGACCTGTATGGGGTCCGTCAACTCCCACCACCACTAGCACCACCACTCACACCGGCAGAGACTGTCTGAGGTCTCTCTGCATTGCAGAGGGAAGATGTTTCAGATGCTGCCTCGCAGGGTATACTGCCAGGCAGTGTCCAGATCCCTTCTCTAGACTTGGCGGAAACTTCTCTGGAATGTGGAGACTCACTGGCGGAGGGAACCCTCGGGACTCGCAGGACTACGGGAGATTCCATGGAGACTTCAGACAGGGGGGATGGGGGCAGGGCAGAGGCGGATACTGGGGAGATCGCAGAGGGTTTGGAGCTTCATTCCCGACCGTCCAAGCATGGCCACTTCTGGGCTAGTCACAGTGGAGAGGGGGATGCAGAGACGGTGGTCCCAGAGGGAGAGGAAGAGGTGGAAGGAAGCCGGCAGGTAGGGGAGTTCGAACGCTCTATGGAGGTTTCGAGACGGATGAGGTAATAGGAGTAGAGAGACTTGAAACTTGTGGTCAGTGCCCCGAGATGGGAGGAAGCCCTGAAAATGAAGATGTGCCAATGGAAATGAAGGAGGAGGAAAATGAAACAGGGGTCTGTCCGGGGTTGTTTGTGTTTTCAGGTTGAGTGGCTGGTGTACCTGTCAGAGTTTTGGTTGATTCGGGTGCAGATGATATTTATCTTGACCGTCGTTTTGCTTATGCCCACCATCTCTGTTTGTGCAGATTGAGACGACCCGTCAACTTGCACGGTGCCCTCAAGTCCTTGAAGACTCGGTCGGTCTGTGAATGTGCACCCACAGTGCCGATCAACATTCAGGGGTATCAAGAGACAGTAGGTGCAATGTTGGCCGACCTGGATGAGTATGATCTGATCTTGGGGACAAAGTGGGGTCGTGCCTATGAGCGTGAATTGCAGTGGTCATCTCAAAGTCTGCGTTTTTGGTTCAGAGGGAAATTGATTTATTGGGTTCCAGATGTGGAGTTGGAGGAAGAGGACGAGGAACAAACATTCAGCACTCCTCTTCTTCTCTCTTCTATACAGGCAAAGCGGGCGATCCGGAAAGGAGCTGTCTGCCATCTAGTCAGACTGCAGACAGAAATCCCTTTCGGTGAGTCCACTGGGGTTGCTTGCAGGGTTCAGGGATTGCATGAAGTCAGTGAAGACGGGGGGAAAAAGAATGCTGGAGAGAATGGAAAGGAACTTAGGAGTAGTGAGGCAATGAATGATGATTTTCTCTCTTCTCTTCCTTCTGATCATCCTATTCTCTCTTCACCTGAATTGACTGAGGTTTATGAATACCTGAAGAAATCGACCATGCCGATCGACGTGAAGAGAATTATGGCAGACAATGCATCTCTCTTTCCCAATTCCTTGACAGGGTTGCTGCCGTCCTGGGGGGAAGGACTTGACTTCAAGATAGATCTCGAACAAGGACATCCGCCTCCAGCTCGCCCACCCTATCGTCTCTCTTTGGGTGAGCTGGATGAATTGAGGAAGCAAATTGATATATATTTGAAGCAAGGATTCATTCAACCGTCTTGTTCTCCTTTTGTAGCACCAGTTTTGTTTGTGGTAAAGAAGGATGGGATAATGAGGATGTGTTGTGATTATACGGGATTAAATAGAATCACAGTGAAAGACAAACATCCATTGCCTCATCCTCAAGATTTAATCGATAGGCTGTATGGGGCAAAATTTTTTACGGCTCTTGATCTTCGGCAGTACTACCATCAGATGAGAATGAGAGAGAAAGACGTGCCTAAAAGAGCCTTCATGACGAAGTATGGGAATTATGAATGGCTGGTGGTCTCTTTTGGATTAACGAATGCCCCCCCGGCAGCCATGCGAGTGATTCAGTATGTGTTGAGGGAGTGCCTTAATCGGTATGTATCTGTATTTTTGGATGATATTCTAATTTATTCGAAGATGAGAGAGGAACATGAACGGCATGTCTCTCGTGTTCTTTTTCTCCTCAGACAGGCAAATCTGTTTGCAAAGCTGTCGAAGTGTCATTTTTTTCAAAGAGAGGTGACATTCTTGGGGCTGAGGATCTCAGAAAAAAGAGTGAGGCCAGAAAGAAAGAAAACAGAAGGGATAGAAAACTGGCTAGTGCCCAGAAATGTGAGTGAGTTGCATTCTTTTCTTGGTTTGGCTTCTTGGGTGAGACGTTTTATGTTTGAATTCAGCAAGAAGGCTGCGCCTCTGTATCGCTTGCTGAAAAAGACGGTGAAGTTTGAGTGGAAAGAAGAACAGCAGGCAAGTTTTGAGGCAGTCAAAGAAGCAGTCAAGCAGGTGACTGAATTGTACATTCTTGATCCTACTCGTCCATTCGAAATTTTTGCTGATGCATGTGAAAAGACTGCGACTGTTACTGCTGTGCTCATGCAGAAGGATCCACATGTCGGGATCCTTTGGCCGTGTGCATTTGCTTCGAGAACAATGAGCCCAGTAGAGAAGAACTACCACATCAGAGACAAAGAGTTCCTTGCTTGTGTATGCGCAGCCAAGATCTGGCATCTGTACGTTTCGTGCACAACCCAGGTATGGAGTGATCATGAAAGTTTGAAGACAGTTACGTTGACCGCCGATCGAATGCAAATGTCTCCTCGTATGCGTCGTTGGGTTTTGTTGTTAGACCAGATAGGTATCATGCCTCGATACATGCCTGGAAGTAAGAATCGGGTGGCAGATGTATTGAGCAGAAAGCCTGTGAGAACTGAGCAAAAGTAGGGAGCGGAAGAAAAGACTGAAAAGAGAAAGGAAGAAGAAAAGGAAGCAAAAGGACTGTTAGCAGACATTGAGATGAGAGTGGATGTGAATGAATGGCTAGCACGGCCAAGGGCTTGCCTTCGTATAGCGTGCGGTTCATGCGGGAGTAGCACACTGGAAAAAGGTTCAGACAAGCTACAGCTCCTTAGCTGAGATAAGCTGGAGCTTGCGCTCCTTTCTCTTAGATGTCTAGCCCCGAAACCGCGGATAGCGCGCGGCCAGGCCTGCTCAGCCAGCAGAAGTGCGCATTTGCATGAAGGTTTACGCCGCCAGCCCGCGTAGACAAGAGATAAGAGGGCTGTGCGGCGCGGCGCGGGTTGTCAGAAACAGCGCACGCAAACTTACCCCAGCCGGCACTTTACGGCCTCGGCATGTCTTGGGCTATGATCGGGGGCCACGCCCCGCAAAAAGAGGTCAAACTCTTTTTTTAAAAAACGGCTCTGACAATCTAAAAGCAAAGCAGTGGAATGGTCAGGCCTGACTTAGTAGCTTGGGTCCTCCGTTTGTCATATTTGAAAGTTCTGAAACACGCACATGACTCGTTCTTGATCGTCTCTCTACAATGGTCAGTGAGTTGTCAGGCTAAGGTTTGCTCGTCTAGCATTTAGCTAGGGTGACACCGCCATTAGCAGCACGTGCACCCAGCCCTCAGATCGTTTTTTGCTTCTCTCCTTGCTTACTTGAACGAGTAAGTAAGGATAAACCCTTAGGTTATACTTTCTATAGCAAATCTTCAAGAGAGGAGGTTAACGCAGGTCTGAGTTCCTTTAGGCAGTGTCGGCTGCTTAAGCGTGAAGAGTTCTTGAAGGAAGTGAAAGGAGGATATAAAAAAGAAAGATTCTTTCAGGAGCTCATCGAAGTATTGAAGCATCCAGAGGTGCCTGTGCCTCGACACTTGAGAATAAAAATTCAACCATTCACTCTTGTTGATGGCTTTCTTTATTTCAAAGATAGATTGGTCATTCCGACTGATATTCTGCAGAGACAGATGATCTTCGAGCATTATAACATGGTGGTCGGAGGACATCTGAGGCCAGAAAAGACATTTCTCAAGCTGAACAGTAAGTTTTACTGGCCGAACATGTATTCATCAGTCAAGAAGTATATGGCTCAGTGTGATACCTGTCAGAAAGCAAAACATTCCACCTAGAAAAGACCTGGTCTGCTCAATCCTTTGCCTATCCCTGAGTGTCCGTATGAATCTCTTTCTCTCGACTTCCTTTTTAGTCTGCCGAGAACGTTGTACTGGGGAAGAATTGTGGATGGAATTCTCTCTGTTGTTGATCGTTTGTCAAAAGATGTATTTTTTATCCCGGTGTGGGAAGAGGTCACGGGAGAAGAGACAGCATCGATTATATTCGAGAGAGTGGTATACTTGGTCGGTATGTTTCGTTCTCTTCTCTCTGATCGCGATCTTTGCTTCATCTCTGCATTTTGGCGAGAATTGCAAAGACTCTGGAAATCAAAAATCAAGATGAGCTCTTCCAGACACCCGCAGACAGACGGACAGANAGAGAGAGACAACAGAACAATCAGGGAGATATTGAGGTGTTTCGTGATAGACCATCAGGAAGACTGGGCCGAGGCTTTGCCGACATGTCAGTTTGCATATAGAGACAGTGTGCATCTAGTGACAGGTCTCTCACCATTTAGATTTGTGCATGGTTTTGATCCAATCCGACTGCCTGCAGTACCTGTTCGGGGAAGTTTGCTGTCTCTGGCAGCAGCTGATTTCGCTGCATGATATAGGGCAGAGATGGCACAAGCGAAGGAGTGCCTAGAGCGAGTAAGGGAGACGGCAGCTCGCTATTATGATCGTCATCATAGGGAACTGGAATTGGGTCTAGGAGATTGGGTGTTGATGCATAGAGAATTTTTCGAACAAGAAAGAAGGCCGGAGGGAGTAAAAAGGAAGCTTAAGCCTGTGTGGTTTCAAATTGGTCCTTTTGAGGTAGAGAGGGCAATCACACGGGAAGCGTATGAGTTAATCTTTCCGACAGGAGTTCGCATTCATTCTGTGGTGAATGTGAACTATCTGAAGAAGTATGTGAAAGAGCCAGGTGACCCTCCACCTGCAGTTAGACTTCCGAGGTTCGAGGGTCTTAAGTACGAGGTAGATAGAATTTTGGACAGCAAGAGAATTTCAGGGAAGCAGCATTATTTAGTCAAATGGAAAGGGTTTGGAATGAAGGATGCTTCGTGGGAGCCAGCGAAGAATCTTGAGAGAGCAAAAGAAAGGATCGCTGATTTCAAAAGGAAAGAAAAATGACAGACGGGCAGTGTGAGGGAGAAAAGGCATAGGGTGAGAGACAATGTATGATGATGACTCGATCGCTTGAAGGCATGCTAAATAGGCGCTTGATGAAAGGATAAATAGGCATGAGAATTGATTGTCCGATCGCTCGATGGATATATGATTAATATATCAGTCTTCAGAGCCAAGCGTGGACGTTGGCTTGAAAGACGGGCAAGTGTGAGGGGCATTCCGCCTAATCAGAAGACTGAGTAATAAAGGGCTGGCAAGCGTCAGGCAGATGTGGGCCGGACGGGGGACCTGGGCCACATAGCGTACATGGGTATATCATGAGGCCGCGCATTGTGAAGTCGGGCATGCTTTCATTAAGTGATTTTGGTGAAGTGCATGCTTGACGTGTCTGCTTGACGTTATTACTAAGAATACTCAAGATTGACATTGACTGCTAGACCAAACCAACCGATGTCTGTCAGACTTTAACCACCTGTATCTGATGGTACTAAGAATCCAGTAAAACAGCTTACATCTGGTAGTTCAGAGCCTTGTTCTACCCTCAGATGCGGGCCTTTCTGCAGGTGTTTGAGTGCCGGGGTCTTGGTCCTCGTGCGCTGTGACTGGAGTTCGAAAGCCTTGCAGATTGATTGACTCTGAGATATACTAGATATTGTCTTGTAGCTGCTGTCCTGTAGCTTGAGTTTGTCCTGTCTCATAAATTTAGCGGAATTCAGTCTGTTTGCATGTCACGTTTGATTCTCTGTCAAGTGTGGGGATGAAAACGACTGTTCTGGAGCTAGTGAGATGGAATTAGATTGGATGAGATTGACTGGAGAATCTTGAGGTATCTTGACGATCTTTACCTGTAGACTTTCTCAACCTTCTGGAGTTAATTAGTTTAGGACAGAGTCTTTCCACCGCCTTCTAGCTTAGCCTTTTGAGTGTCCTGACTACCACGTGACAGTATAAGCAGTGCTAATTTGAGATCCTAACTCTTTATAGATTGTAAGAAATAAGCCTTCAAAGTTTGTAGAATTTAGTGGAATTTAGAATTAAATTTAGACGAGTAGATTCCACGGTAAATTCTACTAAAATCCACCAAATTCCACTAAATTCCAAGGGTAAATTCCATTAAATTTGTCCTAAACTGCCTGGCGGCGCCAGGATGGCTCGCGTCGGACGGCGACGCCAGTGTAGATCCAGGCATTCCACACGCGCCGGGATGGGCGCGGGCCTCGCGGCGGATGCCGAGATCTGCCGGGGTCCAGGTCCCGATGTCGCTTGCATCGACTGTCACATAGATGAACTCTGATTTCAGTCAAGGCAGCTGGAGACTGGCAGTCTTGATAGGGACAGCAGTGATGTGATGAGGTATAGTTGTTGAGAAGTTCCAAGGTTGAGAGAGTTATGAAGTGGAGAGATTGATTGAGACTTAGAGATAGGCTCGTATGTTGAGAAACTGTGTTCGTAGAATTCTAAGTAGATCAATTCATGTTGATTTGGGACCCGAACTCCATCTCTAAGAAACAACCTTCTAGCGACTCATCCTCTCCTTTTATGAGCCGCCGCCAACCTCTCCCCCTAAACGAATAGAACCTCGTTACATTTGCGAAGACTTCGCTAAATTGGTTCGACTATTGATGCCAATTATTGAAATAACTGGTCATGAAATCTCATAAATGTCAGATGTCCATGGCAATAATGCTTCAAAGTTAAACAACCCGTTATACAAATTCTGTATGCGTAGTTACTCACAGCCCAGTTGTAGCATGCGCGCATGCAACTCTGACTTTGAAATACTTTGAAATGAGAGAGAGAGAGAGAGAGAGAGAGAGAAAGAGAAAGAGAAAGAGAAAGAGAGAGAGAGAGAGGGAGAGGGGAAGACCACAGGACGTACAGCTGCCGCTAGTTGGACTGGCCTTGATGGCAGAAGAGTCCCTTGAGGGCATACTGACAGTAAGGATTAATACTTAATTAATTATTCCCCTCCGACCACCATGCAGGACCCCTCATGCAATGGGAGAGGTTTTCAGTCATGCAGCTCTCCTGAATTTGAATCCGCAAGATGTCCAAGTTCAACATTTTGTCGGCTTCCCCTGGGCAGCGCTCACCGCTTTTAGACTGCGGTTATGAACTGCTCCCGCTATCTGCAACATAAGAACAGAGGGGGCAGAAGCAAGGTCATCAAACTGTATTCGAGCAAGCACAATTAAGGAAAAAAGGAAGCAGGAGAATTGGAGGAACAGAGGCGGGCTTGGGTTTTTGCATCACTCCAACGGAGAAATGTAACGACAGACTGGGACCTAGATTCCTGTCACAACTGTCTTGGAGGGAGAAAGGAGCACACTGAAGAGGGGAAAACAAGTTGGTGCAACAACTGACACAGAGAAGCTTCCTCTGACTCCACGATATTCCTGACGGGGCTGGGTTTGTTCGATAGGTTCGGCATCGAAGGAACAGACGCAGAATCAGTTCTGAAGTGTCCACGTTCTGGTTGCGGGACCATGAGGACGTCTCCAGGTTCGATGACTTTCCCGGTCTCTTTCCTGATGCTGGGGGCAACCTGTGCCGTCTCAGCTTGCGAAGCCTTAGGTGGAAACTGTAAACCGAATTTGTCTGATCCTTCTTCTTTACTCGATGACAGGCCCTCCTCCTTCTCCCCATGTGTCCGCTTCCCGTTTTCGTCCCTTGACATCTCCCTAGATACAGGCCCCTCTCGAATTGCCTGCTGAGGAAGAGGGTCGTCGACTCGAACAGGAACGGAAGACTCGGGCCCCCCTCCCTCCTCGTCTCCTCTTCCTCCCTTCTCCATGTCCACACAACTGTCCTGCAGGGACCCCCCTCCTTCTCCCACCCCCCCCTTTTCCCCTTTGGGTCTCGTCAGGTTCCGCACACTCTTCATAAGACCTTCCATCGGCTTCTGCTCGCGTGCCCATCTGATGGTCTCCAGTCCATCTTTCACAATTTCGGGGAGGACGCCGAGAACAATCAGCGCCAGCAGGAACGAAGAAATCATCAACAAAATAGCCGCCACATTCACGCCGCTTGTCAACCCGGCACGTACAGATTGCAGCTGCACAGCAGAGAGCATAGAAACAAAAGAGGTAGGCCCATTTTTGAGCTTGTCACTGCAAGAGAGCTCAAAGGAATAATCGAGACCCACCACGGAGAGAAACCAAATGCAGGTGCGCGGTCACGTGAGCCACCTATCTTTGTGTCACAGACTGATGGCAGAATCGCCCTTTCAACCGCTCAGTACCGACAACATTATTCTTTTCTTTTTTGTTTCTTTCAGCCACGAGCTGAAGCCTAAAGTCGCTTTGCCTGTTTCATTTCTCTCTCAGACTTCGTTGCGCAATCGGCAATGAGTCAAAGAAAGAAGTTGACAGAGAAGAGAAAGAGACATGCACGGCAAAAGAAATTCAATCTCATTCCCAATCCATTGACAAACCCACCTGCTGTACCCGGTAATCAGCAGAGGCGGCCAGGTATTGTGTCTTCGCGACGAGGTAGGACCTCCCATAGATGGCATCGAATCTGTCCGCTCTGCTGATCTGAAAGAAGGGGGGGGCAGATGATGCATGAGGATGGATGGGAAGAAAGATGGGCCGAGCTCAGACGAGAATCGGTTGGTAGGGCGGGTGGCCCTAGGAACAACCCTTTGATATCTGGGTGCACGGACGGTTACATGGGTCAGAGAGTCATGAGAGGAAAGAAAACTGAGGAAGGGAAGCTGCTGCTTTTATTGAGAAGAAACAAATCAATGCCGCAACTTCAAGGGAAGCAATCATGGAGATTCAGAGTAACGGACAGGAACCAGAAAAAAATGATAAAACAAAAAGAGCCCGACAGATACACAAATGGACGTAGAGACACACAAACAGACAGACAGACATACGGACGGAGAAAAGAAAGCACGCAGGGCAACATGAGCGGATTAACCGGAAGCCAAGAAGGACCGGGGCGATTCAAGAACATGAAACACAGACATGCCAACTGTCGTGCTGTTGTGCTACGAAGACTGTGAGAGAGAACATGCAAAAATGCACAAAAGTAACACGTTTGCGTACGTCCGCGTCTCCCGAGAGAGCGATGGTCTCCTTCTCGACGAGTACTGTGTTCTTCTCGTCAATGTAAGCATTGAACAGACCATCGACCGGCAGAGAGGAAGTCTCACCCTGCAGGGCAATCGCCGCGTCCAGGTCGACAACAATCGCATCGTACCTGCTCATTTGTTTGATTCAGATACAGGCACACAGACAGGCAGACAGCAGAAAGGTGGCATCAGCAATCACAGAGACAAACCACTCATTAAGCGTTCCTGCCTTGCGGAGGGGAATCCTGCTGTTTGTCTGTCTGTCTGTCTGTCTGTCTGTCTGTCTGTGTGTGTGTGTGTGTGTGTGTGTGTGTGTGTGTGTGCGTGACAACTCGAACTTGATGATCGTATCGACGACTCTCCATTGCTGATTTCTTGTCTGTCTACATTTGTGTGCTTCTGACCTGTCGACCCATTCCGTCGCAGTGGCATCAGAGAGCACAAATCGAGAGGCAGACCCTGTGAGGATCGGGTCAATGTACTCAATTTGCATCGCCGACTCCAAAAGGGGCAAACTGGCAGTCGCCACCTGGGCGAGGATTTCAGAGTTCACCTGCAGATTCAAGACAAGTGAGTAACAGATGAGGGTAAGCAGAGGCGACACGAGACTTTCGCGAAAGAAGGACTTCAAGCTCACCTGCACAATCAACACTGCGTTCCCTCCGTGACAGGCGTCCACGACCAGGGCGAGGGCAGCAGTGGAAATCGCAGTCCGACTGAAATTCAGCGTCGTTCGCTTCCTCTGTAGTTTGGCAGGCTTCTCCTCCTTCTGCTGCTCCTGCTTTTCTTCTTCCACGTTCTTATCCTTTTCTTTTTCCTTCTCCTTTTCTTTATTTTCCGTCTCGGGTTGGTGCTGCCCTTGCCCCTGTCTTCTTCTCGTCAAGGTCCGCACTGCCTGTCCAAACTTCCCCCACCCGTCTGCCATCGCAAACAGAATCGCAATAATGACCCGAAGAATCACAACGACACCCAGGGCAGTGATGTTGAATGCCAATTCTGTCTCCGACTCATCTCTCTTCAGTTGCAACTCTGCCTTCATGTTGCTGAGCACCGATTCGTGTTCTTCCCCCAGACGGGCGTCCAGGGCCACCAGGGCCGCATCGAACCCTTCGGGAATGCCACGACTGTCGAGTCCGTCTCCCAACAGAGCCGCGTAAGCAAGAACCTTCTCTCTCACATCTGCCGATACCTGTGGAAACGATTCGGCAATGAAGTCCAGGTCGAGTGAAAAGAGGTCCATGTGAACACGGGTCTCAATGTCGAAACTGCTCTCGATCACTGGCGTTGCTGGCTGGGTCTCGTACTGCTCGATGCCCCTTGTGAGGGTCTCGTGCGCTTTCCACACGCGCCAGCGAAGTGTGTTGATTCGCACGAGCCCCGAAGTGTCGCTGTCAAGCGTTGTTAGAGTTTGCTCTGTACTGTAGGCGGAAACGATAGTGACAACACCTCCCGACAAGCTGAGGGCCACAACGATGAGCAGGAAAGACAGACCAAGCCATGGTGAATTCTCCAAAAAATGCTTTACGCGTTTTTGGTACCTTGGTACGGCCGTAGCGCTCTGCTGCCGCTGCATTTTTCGTTTTTTGAGTCTCTTAGGACCGAAGGTCAGTCAAAAAGTCTGTACGTTTCCTTCAAGCAGGAAGAGCCCAATTCTGTTTCGAATTACGCAGAAGACCGTATTTGGATGTGCCCATTTCCTGTCAGAAACATTCGGGACTGTCATTTGCTGTGGCACTGTCGAGTGTCAACCGTCAACGTTGACTGTATATATATCTGTCGGAGGTCGATCCGCATGTTGCATGCTGAATTGTTCAACTGTTGTTTAGTTGAGGTGTTGGCACTTGCGGCGACGCCCATGAATTTGCATGCATGCGCGCGGCGCGGAGCTAGCTATATAGCCGCAAAGTTACCGAACCGCGCGGCGGCGCGCGCCTTTTAGGAGACGCCGGAGACGGCTAACTTACTGAGCTAGGGGATCTGAGTGTGAGCAATTTGAGGAGCGTTAAGGGCACATCTCAGAGACGATTGGGGTGACAGTGCAACCCAGCAAACTGATTTGCGAGTTTCATGGTCCTTCTATTGGGTGGCAGGTCAATTGTCATAATGTTCGGAGCTGTGGCTTCCTATTGGTGCACGAACGTGTGATTTTGTGATTGGAGTCAGATCGCGGAGTTAGACGAAAGGGGAGAATCCTGTTTGAAAGGAAACTGTTTCATTCATAGGAACAAAGCAGAAGGGCAGGAGGAATCAGCTATGAAGAAGAACAAGGGCCCTCTCATATATCACCAGGTTCGCGTAGTTTGTTCGAGGCCGGCATGCAGTGCGTGTGTAAATCTGTTGAATCTGACTTTCAATGAATGAGTCCGTTCCACCCTACCAATACCACTTTTCCCCTGCAGGATGACTCTGGTGGAGCGAAGCCTTCCTCCAAAGGGGGGGGCAATGATGGGAAGGGTCGGCAAGGCTCTGCATCTTCCGATCCTCAAGGAGACGGCGTGCCGAAAGAAAAGGGCCCAGACTGGATCGAGATGAAACCGTTCCAGCGGATGCCCAAACAGCTTCTCCACAACTTTTCTCAAAAAGAGAAAAGACCAAAACCGCAGTATAACTTCAAAAGGGCACCAAAAGGGAAATGGAGGTCTGAGGTGATCATGTCGGACCCTAAAGATAAAACGAAGGATTTAAAATTTTGTCCTTCCGAGTCATGTGAGCACAAAAGCCATTCGGATCATTATTCCGCTCTCCTTGCCCTTCTCCATTTCCAACCTTCTCTTCCTCATGAGAAGATTTTGCCGTCTCCTTTTCGAGAGGTCTGGATGAGCTTTTCGTCCGGCACCCCCCAGCTGACCCCGGAAAGAGCCCACGTGTCTGAATACGACAGGCAACAAGCCGAACAGACACAGAAGGTGGACAGGCAGAGGAAAGCACGCGAGAGAGAGAACGCAAAACTGATGAAAGAGTTCGACCTGCCTGTCATGGAACTGTCCGACAAACTTCGCGTTGCCGTGCGCGAACTCCTTGCTCGTCTACTTCCGTCCTTTCACGTTTCCCAAATTGATTCCGTCTCCCGTGCGTTCTCGAATTCCGCTGTTTTCGAGGAGACGGCAAAGGGAAATGCGAGCGTCCGGGTATTGCTGCCGTCTTCCGATACTGCCGGATCCCTTCTTTCTCCCTGTCTCGTTCCTCCCGAGTCTGCGTCCCTTGTCCTGCTGTCCGCTTCAAGGACCCAGGCAGAGAGGGCCCTCCAGATGCTCATGCCTGCACAAGAAGGGGCCCCGGCAGGAGGAGACCAGGCACAAGGTGGAGGTGGGCCCCGGCATCGTGCCTTGGGCTCCTTGCAGCGTCTGGGGCTATCTAGTGATTGGGCAGAGGCAGGCATGTGTGCGCTGTTGCAGATTTTGAGAGGAGAGCTCACGAGAGCCCCGAAGGACTTTCGGCCATCCGGTGTTGCAGGGGGGGGACAAACATTACAGCAGCATTTGGTCGACTGGGTGTTGTCCTTTCTCTGTGTGAACATGAGAGAGTCTGATCTTCCCAAGCCCCTCGACCCGAGAGGTAGGCAGATCGCCCTGGCGCCTCTGTCGGGGGGGGAGGAAACATTAGAAGAGAAAAGCAGAGAGGAGAGTAGAAGAGCAAAAGAGACAATGGAACTTCAGGCCGTCGCTGCGAGAAGTGCGACCGCAGAATTGCAGAAGCAGATAGGGGGTAGAGAAGGAGGGGCAGTTTCTCACGTCACCCAAGCCTGCCTGCATGCTGCCGGCAACACCGGCCTTGTTGCCAGTCTGACCCCTTCTCTCCGTGAAGGCCTCTCGAATCTCTCAGGGGGTCTGGGCGATTTCCCTTTTGCCCGTTCTCTCTTTTCCCTTCTCAGCTGGTCTTGTTCCCCTGATGAGATGCCTGGGGCTCTTTTGGGTAGTTTGAGTGGAGAGGAGGCAGAGGGAATGGGGGAAGAACGACGGGGAGAAATCGAGGCACTCACCTCTATGTATCCTGAGGCAAAGGTGCAGCAGGGAGGAGGCACATGCCTGATTGCCCTTCCTCTGGGTCCCGTCTCCCTTCTTCCCTCTGTCCCCGCTCTCGTTTCCCAATTTCCTGAAGAGGAAGATGAAACGAAGGAGGAGGAGGGAGAGGCAGAAGAGAGCTCTCTGTGGTTGTGCGCCTTCTTCCCTCTCTTCTCTGTCTATCCAGCCGCCCCTCCCTTCTTATGGGTAGGCACTTCTCATCCTCCGTGTATAGAGGATGGAACAAATCCATTTCATGTACCTCTTGTGTCCCCGCAAAGCGCAGCGGCTCTCTGGACTGTGTCCCGGAAAGCGAACATGCTCATGGCCGAAAGCAGAGAAGCACTCCGCGACTGGGATTCAGGCCGTGTGTCCCATTGTTCACTTATTGGTCTAGCGGAAGACATCCGGGGTGCTCTCACTGACACCCCTGACGACATAATCCCCACAGATGCAGATGTCCAAACATGGACTGAGCAAGTCGGTCTCGCAGCCCCAGCCGAGCCGGAATCTCAGGCGGCAGCGCCCTCCGGTGCTGCCGCCGGTCAGCCACCGCCGGGAAGGGGGCCGAGAGGGAGGGGACCACAACGCGGACCAGATGGCAGCCCCGACGACAACGCTGTGCTCGGGAGTCTGGAGTCGCGTCTCCCCCCCTCCCTTGTGGAGAAGGTGCGGCGGGGAATGGAGACGCCAGAGACGAAGAAGGCCTACGAGAGACTCAGCGCACGGCAGAATGAGGGGGGGCTGCTGGAGGCATTGCGGAAGAGACGCGTTGTGGTGGTGCACGGTGAAACAGGGTGAGTCAGTGGGGGGGTGAGTGGGGAAGTAAACGACGGGTTTACTGAGAGAAAATGTAGAATCTGGCTGGCAATTTTGTCTGTGAGAGAGGGATCACATCAGACAGAGTGCAGGGACGGACGAGACCGTTTGATTGGATCATTGGATCCTTTTTGTCTTGTCTGCATGTGTCTTCTTTCACTTCCATGAGATCGCCGTGTCGGTCTGCCTCTCCAGCTAGCAAGGACCTTTTTTTGATAGCGATTTTGCTCAGTTCGTTTCCCCTTTGCTGTGAGCGCACATATAGAGATCTGCGCGCGTCGGCACATTCATCACGACGTGTCTGGCTTTTGGCAGAAAAAATAGTTTGTAACCCCCTGCGGACGCAATGAAACACTCACTGTCCGTCTTGGCCAATCTGATTTGCTCCGTCCCGCCCTCCGAGAGAGGTTGGTTCCCTGCAGGTGTGGAAAGACGACTCAGGTTCCCCGTATGGCTCTGGAATCCGTTTGTGAGGAGTCAGAGCCTCGGGGGGGGGAGCGGAGAGGCCTGGTTGTCTGCACACAGCCTCGAAGACTTGCTGCCATCTCCGTGGCAGAACGGGTCGCGAAAGAGACGGGGTGTCCTCTGGGAGACGTTGTCGGATTTCATGTGCGGTTGAAGAAGGCCCTGTCTGCACAGACGCGGCTGGTCTATATGACACAAGTAAGTGAGTGAGTGAGTGAGTGAGTGGCTAGACGTTTCTTTCAGGTGTTGCTTCCCGAATGTTAATCAAACTCCTACCCTTCCCCTTCCCCTGCCCTTTCACACACAGGCATGTGTATGTGCGTGTGCATATTCATATATTCATTCGTCTTTGCGCATGCATCATTGTGTGTGCAGGGAATCTTGTTGAGAAAGTTGATGTCTGACAGGTGCGTATCTTTTGCGCCTTGTTCTTGCGTGACTTCAAACTTCATGGCAGTACTGGCTGCTCCCTCCCTTCCGTCATTCTATTCCCGTTCTTTCCCCCTTCATGGTTTCTCTGTTCTTTCTACTTTCCTGCGGTCATGACGTTCGAAATGTCACTCAATTGTCCTCTCCTCCATCTTCTTCGCTTAGTTGGTCACTCACGCTAAGTGGGTGGGTGGGGGGGTGGGGGTACAGCGTCTGTGTGCGTGCGTGCGTGTGTATGTGTATGTGTACCCGCCTACGAGACTGAAAGGTACCGAAGGGAAGGGAAGAAAGATGCGTCCGTGATTGCAAGTTTGTATCCTTTCATTTAATTTTTTCTTGTGCATGCCTCCTGTTTCTTTCTTTCTGAGCATGCATGCATGCATGCAGGTCTCTGCCGGGAGTCACACACGTGGTCGTTGACGAAATTCACGAGAGGTCTATCGAGGCAGATCTCCTCCTTCTGGTGCTTGCCGAGACGCTCAGACAGAACGCACAGGTAAGTCACTCAATGCATGTGTCGCCTTTTCAAGGTCTCCTTGCTTGGGGGGGGGCTTGAAGAGGTTGGGGACTCGTTTTCTTGTCCCTTTTTCCCGCTGAAGGAAGGCCACTGTCAATGTATGAGAGAGTTGGGATGTGCTAGCGGATTCAAAGCAGCTTCTGTCTCTCGATTGGAGGAGCTCATTCACTCTCAATGTCCAATTCGTTGATCGCATCACGGCTCTCTTGACTCTCTTTGTGCATATGGGAGTTCCTTGACCCCTTACTTCCATTCTCCAAATAGAACAGTTTGTCTGCACAATCACAAGCATTCAAAACCTCTTGCGACTGCAGTTGAAGGTCGTCATCATGAGCGCCACAGCAGCCGCGGGTTTGTTCACTTCCTACTTCGTCAGGAGGGGCCTGAAGGAACATGAGGTCTCTGAGATTTTCTTCCCGGGCCGCACGTTCCCTGTGGAGGTGAGATTCGCAGACGCCGTGTGCCGACTGGCTGGTCTTGACCCCCCCCCTGTTGAGGACATGGGAGAGGAGGAGAGTCGCAGAGAGTCCGAGAGACTTGCAAGGAGTGTGAGCGATGATGATGCAGGTCTTCTCGATGAGGGGGGGGACGAAGATGGAGACGAGGAAGACGAGGAAGAGGAAACGGAACAACCTGCAAACGGTAAGCCCTTCATCTTCTCGTTGCGTTCGAAATGTGCGAGTGACTGTATGCTGTATGAAGGGAGGGAGGGCGGGAGGGAGGGAACTCTTTGAGTGGGATGGGGGCCTCGATCCATGGGGGGGGCGCTTTTTTCTTTGAAGGGCAGACATGTTTTGGGGGACTTTGAGTGTCTCGTCAGCTTTTCCATTTTTGCGTTTTGTAGACCCCCCTTCCGTGTCCTCTGAACATTTTCGTTCTGCTCTAAGGGAGAGCGATACTCCATCCATATGCTTCCAGGGGAATGCTCCAAGGGAGGTTGGCAGCGGGTTGGCAGGGCAGAAAGGTTTCGTTCCCTTTAAACGGCAGCAGGACTCCGTTTCTTCCTTCATGAGATGACATGTACGAGGAGGGTGTGTGAAGGAGTGAGGGAGACCTTTTGAGTTGAGTGCCTGCGTGCAGACGTCTGGCGGGCCCGCGTGTACAGGGGCCCCGCGGGGAAAAATCGTCAGAGAGGCAGAGGAAGAGGCGGTGGGAGAGGTGGGGGAGGGGGAAGGGGAAACGTCAGGGGGGACACTGGAGGAGTTGCCCAGAGAGGCAATGCAAGAGACGAAAACAAAGGTGGAAAGCAGGGGGCGTCATCTCAAAGAAAGGGGATGGGTATAGGTATGCACAGCAAGAGTGCGGTTCGACGTTTTGAAGAAACTTTTGGGGGACGGCAGCTGCCTGAAGTTGTTGGCAGGCTCGTGTCTGCGTTGGATTATCGGGAGCGGGATAGAAATAGAGACAACGGTGCGGGTGCAGTTTTGGTATTTGTGTCTGGAGCTGCGGAGGTGGCTGCTTGTTGCAGAGCTTGCAGAGAGGGGGAAGCAGGGGGTCGTCTGTGGGTGCTGCCCTGTCATGGGTCGCTTCCCTCAGAGGAACAGTCGAAGGTCAGCCTGCATGGACTCTCTCAGGTGAAACATTTGTATGGTCTCCTCTGGTGTGAATAGGGGGGGGTTCTGGTGAAGCACAAAGACTTCGGGTTTTATGAGCCGGAGCCCGAGGATGAACTGAAAATGACGGAGTAATGCTTGCGTGTTTTGTTTGAAATTTGTTTTTTTACTTGTCTTTTTGTCTGTCTTCTTCTTCATAAAAGACCCACAAAGAAAGACAATCTGATCGACAGCTTGACTGTCTTGACTTACACTAAGAGAGCGAGAAAACCCCAGTTGCCTTCCTCTCCCCTCCCCTCTTTCATCCTCTTCTCTACCTGTGTGTCCGTCCAACAGAATTCGTCCAGTCACCTCTCTGTCTTATCCGTCCTCATGTCGTCTCTTTCGTCTGTGTGTGTGTGTGTGTGTGTGTGTGTGNTGTGTGTGTGTGTGTGTGTGTGTGTGTGTGTGTGTGTGTGTTCCTCCCCACCCAGGTGTTCCGCTCTCCCCCCCCGTCAAAGAGGAAGATCGTTGTTGCCACCAACATCGCCGAGACGTCCATCACCATTGATGTGAGTGAAAATACTTAGAGGAACGGTGCTCCTTCTGCTTACACAATATTCGTCACTTCGTCATGGCATTTGGAATTCGTCCGCTTTTCCCACGATTTCCCTCGCATGTGAGTGCATATGCACCGCAGTGACAGTTGTCCGTTCTGCCTCAGCGTACTGTGCATGGGCGTCTTTTCGACTTTGTACATGCCTGTCTCCTGCAGGACATCCGGTTTGTGATCGACAGCGGCCTGCACAGGACGTTGGCATACGATCCCGGGAGACGGATGACCGCGCTGGTGGAAGAGCCCATCAGTCAGGCATCTGCACAGCAACGCACAGGTAAGTGATCAGCGGTTTGAGTGGCAAGGGAGGAATGGAACTGATGGGGCGGAAAGAAGCACGGCCAGATAGTGTGACACGCTCAATTTGTTCGATTCTTGTTTTTTCTGTGGTGTGTGTCAGAAGGCAGTACAACCTTTTTGCTTCTCCCTGTAACTTGCAATGGCCTTGGACTGTTTTTGGCTTGCTTGTGGTGCAGGCAGAGCTGGTCGCGTTTCAGCTGGTATCTGCTTTCGGTTGTTCACAAAGGGTGACTTCGATTCAAGGCCCAAGTACGACAAGCCAGAAATTCTGAAAGTGCCTTTAGAGAACACATGTCTTCAGCTGAAGGTATGTCTGTCAGGCTGCAAAGTATGACACTGTTTGGCTGTGTCATTTCGGCTCCAGTCTACAAACAAAGGGTCATCAACTAGAGGGATTGAAGTTTTTGAATGAAAGCTTGCCTCTCAAAAACGAAAAGTCTTTCTGATGTTTACACTTTTTTCGATCTGCATTTTCTCTCTTTCTCTCTCTTGCTCTTTGTTGTTGGCAAAAAGTCTCTCGATGGATGCCTCGTCCTTCGTTAAGGGGAGTGGGTGACCACTTTGTGCCCCTTTTGTTGTATGCATCTATCTGCAGACGATCTTCCCGGAAGTTTCTCTGAGAGACACGATTGCGAAGTGCCTAGACCCCCCAGCGGAGGAGAGCGTGGCAGCCGCGATTCAGTGAGTCGATCGAGAGGGGATTCTTTTCTTTCTTTATGCACTCTCCCTTCTTCCTTCTCTTGGTCCATTTCCCCCTTGTTCCCCCT
>JAHBMJ010001074.1:10778-35884 GCA_018398765.1 Chromera velia | reverse complement strand
GGGTCCTGCCCTTCTCTATCTGCAAAGAAGAAAGATGTACAGAATGAGGGGTCCTACCCTTCTCTGTCTGCAAAGAAGAAAGATGTACAGAGAGAGGGTCCTGCCCTTCTCTGTCTGCAAAGAAGAAAGATGTACAGAGAGAGGGGTCCTGCCCTTCTCTGTCTGCAAAGAAGAAAGATGTACAGAGAGAGGGGTCCTGCCCTTCTCTGTCTGCAAAGAAGAAAGACGTACAGAGAGAGGGGTCCTGCCCTTCTCTGTCTGCACAGAAGAAAGATGTACAGAGAGAAGGGTCCAGAGGGTCCTGCCCTTCTCTGTCTGCGAAGAAGTACAGAGAGAGGGTCCTGCCCTTCTCTGTCTGCAAAGAAGAAAGATGTACAGAGAGAGGGTCCTGCCCTTCTCTGTCTGCAAAGAAGAAAGATGTACAGAGAGAGGGGTCCTGCCCTTCTCTGTCTGCAAAGAAGAAAGATGTACAGAGAGAGGGTCCTGCCCTTCTCTGTCTGCAAAGAAGAAAGATGTACAGAGAGAGGGGTCCTGCCCTTCTCTGTCTGCAAAGAATGAAGATATACAGAGAGAGGGTCCTGCCCTTCTCTGTCTGCGAAGAAGTACAGAGAGAGGGTCCTGCCCTTCTCTGTCTGCAAAGAAGAAGGATTTACAGAGAGAAGGATCCTGTTCTCTCTGTCTGCAAAGAAGAAAGATGTACAGAGAGAGGGGTCCTGCCCTTCGCTGTCTGCACAGAAGAAAGATGTATAGAGAGAGGGATCTCTGCCTTTCTCTGTCTGTAAAGAAGAAGGATGTATAGAGAGAGGGGTCTCTGCCCTTCTTTATCTGCAAAGAAGAAAGATGTACAGAGAGTGGGGTCCTGCCCTTCTCTATCTGCAAAGAATGAAGATGTGCAGAGAGAGGGGTCCTGCCCTTCTCTGTCTGCAAAGAATAAAGATGTATAGAGAGATGGGTCCTGCCCTTCTCTGTCTGCAAAGAAGAAGGATGTACAGAGAGAGGGTTCTGCCCTTCTCTGTCTGCAAAGAAGAAAGATGTGCAGAGAGAGGGTCCTGCCTTTCTCTATCTGCACAGAAGAAGGATGTACAGAGAGAGGGGTCCTGCCCTTCTCTGTCTACAAAGAATAAAGATATACAGAGAGAGGGGTCCTGCCCTTCTCTGTCTGTAAAGAAGAAAGATGTACAGAGAGAGGGGTCCTGCCCGTTTCTGTCTGCAAAGAAGAAAGATGTACAGGGAGAGGTTTCTGCCCTTCTCTGTCTGCAAAGAATGAAGATATGCAGAGAGAGGGTCCTGCCCTTCTCTGTCTGCAAAGAAGAAGGATTTACAGAGGGAGGGATCCTGCCCTTCTTTGTCTGCAAAGAAGAAAGATGTATAGAGAGAGGGTCCTGCCCTTCTCTGTCTGCAAAGAAGAAAGATGTACAGAGAGAGGGGTCCTGCCCTTCTCTGTCTGCAAAGAAGAAAGATGTACAGGGAGAGGTTCCTGCCCTTCTCTGTCTGCAAGAAGAAAGATGTACAGAGAGAAGGTCCTGCCCTTCTCTGTCTGCAAAGAAGGATGTACCAAGAGAGAGGTCCTGTCCTTCTCTGTCTGCAAAGAGGAAAGATGTACAGAGAGAGGGGTCCTGCCCTTCCCTGTCTGCACAGAAGAAAGATGTATAGAGAGAGGGGTCTCTGCCTTTCTCTGTCTGTAATGAAGAAGGATGTACAGAGAGAGGGGTCTCTGCCCTTCTTTATCTGCAAAGAAGAAAGATGTACAGAGAGAGGGGTCCTGCCCTTCTCTATCTGCAAAGAATGAAGATGTGCAGAGAGAGGGGTCTCTGCCCTTCTCTGTCTGCAAAGAATAAAGATGTATAGAGAGATGGGTCCTGCCCTTCTCTGTCTGCAAAGAAGAAAGATGTACAGAGAGAGGGTCCTGCCCTTCTCTGTCTGCAAGAAGAAAGATGTACAGAGAGAAGGTCCTGCCCTTCTCTGTCTGCAAAGAAGGATGTACCGAGAGAGAGGTCCTGCCCTTCTCTGTCTGCAAAGAAGAAAGATGTACAGAGAGTGGAGTCCTGCCCTTCCCTGTCTACACAGAAGAAAGATGTAGCAAAGAGATGGGTCTCTGCCCTTCTCTGTCTGCAAAGAAGAAAGATGTACAGAGAGAGGGGTCCTGCCCTTCTCTGTCTGCAAAGAAGAAAGATGTACAGAGAGAGGGGTCTCTGCCCTTCTCTGTCTGCAAAGAAGAAGATGTACAGAGAGATGGGTCCTGCCCTTCTCTGTCTGCAAAGCAGAAAGATGTACCGAGAGAGGGGTCCTGCCTTCTCTATCTGTAAAGAAGAGAGATGTACAGAGAGAGGAGTCCTGCCCTTCTCTGTCTGCAAAGAATACAGATGTGCAGAGAGAGGGTCCTGCCCCTCTCTATTTGCAAAGAAGAAAGATGTACAGAGAGAGGGGTCCTGCCCTTCTCTGTCTACAATGAATGAAGATGTACAGAGAGAGGGTCTTGCCCTTCTCTGTCTGCAAAGAAGAAAGATGTACAGAGAGAGGGATCCTGCCCTTCTCTGTCTGCAAAGAATGAAGATATACAGAGAGAGGGTCCTGCCCTTCTCTGTCTGCAAAGAAGAAAGATGTACAGAGAGATGGGTCCCTGCCCTTCTCTGTCTGCAAAGAAGAAAGATGTACAGAGAGATGGGTCTCTGCCCTTCTCTGTCTGCAAAAAAGAAAGATGTACAGAGAGAGGGGTGCCACCTTTCTCTGTCTGTAAAGAAGAAAGATGTACAGAGAGGGGTCCTGCCCTTCTCTGTCTGCAAAGAAGAAAGATGTACAGAGAGAGGGGTCCTGCCCTTCTCCGTCTGCAAAGAATGAAGATGTACAGAGAGATGGTCCTACACTTCCCTGTCTGCACAGAAGAAGGATGTACAGGGAGAGGGGTCCTGCCCTTTTCTGTCTGTAAAGAATGAAGATGTACAGAAAGAGGGGTCCTGCCCTTCTCTGTCTGCACAGAAGAAAGATGTACAGAGAGAAGGTCCTGCCCTTCTCCGTCTGCAAAGAAGAAAGATGTACCGAGAGTGGGGTCCTGCCCTTCTCTGTCTACACAGAAGAAAGATGTACAGAGAGAGGGGTCCTGCCCTTCTCTGTCTACAAAGAAGAAAGATGTACAGAGAGAGGGGTCCTACCCTTCTCTGTCTGCACAAAAGAAAGATGTATAGAGAGAAGGGTCTCCGCCCTTCTCTGTCTACAATGAATGAAGATGTACAGAGAGAGGGTCCTGCCCTTCTCTGTCTGCAAAGAAGAAAGATATATAGAGAGAGGGGTCCTGCCCTTCTCTGTCTGCAAAGAATGAAGATGTACAGAGAGAGGGTCCTGCCCTTCTCTGTCTGCAAAGAAGAAAGATGTACAGAGAGAGGGGTCCTACCCTTCTCTGTCTGCAAAGAAGAAAGATGTACAGAGAGATGGGTCTCTTACCCTTCTCTGTCTGCAAAGAAGAAAGATGTACAGAGAGAGGGGTCCTGCCTTTCTCTGTCTACAAAGAAGAAAAATGTACAGAGAGAAGGTCTTGCCCTTCTCTGTCTGCAAGAAGAAAGATATACAGAGAAAGGGTCCTGCCCTTCTCTGTCTGCAAAGAAGAAAGGTGTACAGAGAGAGCGGTCCTGCCCTTCTCTATCTGCAAAGAAGAAACATGTACCAAGAGAGGGGTCCTGCCCTTCTCTGTCTGTAAAGAAGAAAGATGTACAGAGAGAGGGGTCCTGCCCTTCTCTGTCTACAAAGAAGAAAGATGTACAGAGAGAGGGGTCCTGCCCTTCTCCGTCTGCAAAGAATGAAGATGTACAGAGAGATGGTCCTGCCCTTTCCTGTCTGCAAAGAAGAAGGATGTACAGAGAGAGGGGTCCTGCCCTTCTCTGTCTGCAAAGAATGAAGATGTACAGAGAGAGGAGTCCTGCCCTTCTCTGTCTGCACAGAAGAAAGATGTACAGAGAGAGGGGTCCTGCCCTTCTCTGTCTGCAAAGAAGAAAGATGTACCAAGAGAGGGGTCCTGCCCTTCTCTGTCTGCACAGAAGAAAGATGTACAGAGAGAGGGGTCTTGCCCTTCTCTGTCTGCACAGAAGAAAGATGTATAGAGCGAAGGTCCTGCTCTTCTCTGTCTGCAAAGAAGAAAGATGTACAGAGAGAGGGTCCTGCCCTTCTCTGTCTGCAAAGAAGGAAGATGTACAGAGAGAAGGGTCCTGCCCTTCTCTGTCTGCAAAGAAGAAGATGTACAAAGAGATGGGTCTCTGCCCTTCTCTGTCTGCAAAGAAGAAAGATGTACAGAGAGAGGGTCCTGCCCTCCTCTGTCTGCAAAGAAGAAAGATGTACAGAGAGAGGGTCCTGCCTTTCTTTGTCTGCAAAGAAGAAAGATGTATAGAGAGAGGGTCCTGCCCTTCTCTGCCCGCAAAGAAGAAGATGCACAGAGAGATGGTTCTCTGCCCTTCTCTGTCTGCGAAGAAGCAAAATGTACAGAGAGAGGGGTCCTGCCCTTCTCTGTCTGCAAAGAAGAAAGATGTACAGAGAGAGGGTCCTGCCCGTCTCTGTCTGCAAAGAAGAAAGATGTACAGAGAGAGGAGTCCTGCCCTTTTCTGTTTGCAAAGAAGAAAGATATGCAGAGAGAGGGTTTTTTTCCCTTCTCTGTCTGCAAAGAAGACAGATGTACAGAGAGAGGGGTCTCCGGCCTTCTCTGTCTGCAAAGAAGAAAGATGTACAGAGAGAGGGGTCTCTGGCCTTCTCTGTCTGCAAAGAAGAAAGATGTACAGAGAGAGAGGTCTCTGGCCTTCTCTGTCTGCAAAGAAGAAAGATGTACAGAGAGAGGGGTCCTGCCCTTCTCTGTCTGCAAAGAATACAGATATACAGACAGAGGGGTCTCTGCCCTTCTCTGTCTGCAAAGAATGAAGATGTACAGAGAGAGGGGTCTCCTGCCTTCTTTGTCTGCAAAGAAGAAAGATGTACAGAGAGACGGTCCTGCCCTTCTCTGTCTGCAGGGAAGAAAGGTTTACAGAGAGAGGGTCTCCTTCCTTCTTTGTCTGCAAAGAAGAAGATGTACAGAGAGAGGGGTCCTGCCCTTCTCTGTCTGCAAAGAATGAAGATGTGCAGAGAGAGGGGTCCTGCCCTTCTCTGTCTGCAAAGAATACAGATGTACAGACAGAGGGGTCTCTGCCCTTCTCCGTCTGCAAAGAATGAAGATGTATAGAGAGAGGGGTCTCCTGCCTTCTTTGTCTGCAAAGAAGAAAGATGTACAGAGAGAGGGGTCCTGCCCTTCTCTGTCTGCAAAGAATGAAAAGATGTACAGAGAGAGGGATCTTTAGCCTTCAAGCTCTGTCTGCAAGGAATAAAGATGTACAGAGAGAGGGTTTTTTTCCCTTCTCTGTCTGCAAAGAAGAAGATATACAGAGAGAGGGGTCTCTGGCCTTCTCTGTCTGCAAAGAATGAAGATATACAGAGAGAGGGGTCCTGCCCTTCTCTGTCTGCAAAGAAGAAAGATGTACAGAGAGACGGGTCCAGGACCTGCCCTTCTCTGTCTGCAAAGAAGAAAGATGTACAGAGAGAGGGGTCTCTGTCCTGCTTTGTCTGCAAAGAGTGAAGACGCACAGAGAGAGGGATCTTTACCGTTCTCTACCTGTTGAGAATGGAAAGATGTATAGAGAGAGAGGTTTCTGCCCTTCTTTGTCTGCAAAGAGGAAAGGAGGAATGCAAAACTGCGGCTGCATTAGTTGATGTGGACGGTTAACACATTTTAGGGGGGGGAAATGCCACCTCACCTTGCCTTTTGTGGGGGCCCGTGTACCGAAGCTGGGCTGCCCTCTCATGGACGGGCGGGGAGCGCTTTCCCGGGATCTCCTGACGCTCTGCAGTCAGGCAGAAGACAAGGATGCACAGTGATTCACTGTCACCCCTTCTACCAAAGCACGTAGCATGGGTGGAAAATGTGAGAGGTTCGCAATCCTGTGGTCGACCCTCTCTGCGTGAGAAATTGTGAGGGCGACTTTAAGGATCGAGACGTGAGGAGACGCCGACTTCCATGAGTTGGATCATTTTATGTCCAACATGGTTACTGACCTTTATAACGGTCTTCAACACGCCGAATCGACGCTCATTGGGCTCCTTGTCCTCATGCCACCCTGTACATAAGCAAGGGAAGAGAAGCGAGGGAGTATATAAGAGCAACACTTGTTGTAGATCCAGTAGCTATATTGCGAAGAGGGTGCTCACCTTAAGGTGGCATCCCTCTGCCTTTGTGCCGACTGGAAGAGGCTTCCCGGCCCAGTTGCTCCTCTGCCTAGTCCCTTCTTTTACCTCTCTAGGAGGAGGCTTTTTCAAGAGGGGACTGACGAGAGAATGCTGCAGCCTCTTTTGGCTGTTGTGTTCCGTCTAATTTTGGGGGTCTTATGACTGCCGTCTTTCAACTTGAGACCTCCCCACCTTTTCGGTTGGGGGGCTCTTACGAGTGCGCTTAGATTCGAACCGGAAACGTCTTCTTCCGGTTCGTTCGACGGAACTGTCAGAACGGACTATCGTCTTTTCTCCTTCGTTTAACTCCTCTTCAACTACTCAACATATCTTTTCTGACTCACGCATTTTTCTGAGCGTTTCTGAGCGCGCGGCGGATAAAACCGCGACCACTATTTTTTCTCACCCGCGCGGGATGGATTTAACGTTCCCGGCTCGGCGCGTTGGTGCCGTAAAGGCCGCGCCGGGGCCAGGACTATATTTCCCGTCGGATCGTGATTTCCGTCGTTTGAACGCCCGGCTTCACCCCGCAAGCTAGGCTTCGCCTTCCATGCATGCATTCTGTCTGACACTGAGCTGTCGATCGATCAAATAATATCAAATACAGGCTGACACTTATAGCAGAGAGCAGACTCGCGATCACAGCTAGTGCAGTCAACGACCTCATTAAGAGATGCACATACAAATCGGTACGCACATGACGATGATTCAATTGCGCAACCTGGACAGATCTTCCCGTGCACGCGAGATCTGACTGACTTTGCTGCCCTCCCGTCTCCGAGTTGTGACGCATGTGTGTGAAGTGCTGCGACCTTGGTACAGGAGCTGACAGACTTCGGTCATGATGCACGACGAAGGCGGGCCTGGGTGGGGTGGACAGGGTGCGCTGGGGGGATGCGAACTGGGTGATCAAGGTCGTCTTCGCAAGGGAGACGGAGACGGGCAGACTGAGCGAGAACGCTTGAAAGTGCTCTTCATTATTGGGGCCACAGGTCCGTCGGTCTGCCTGTTCATCTGTCCATCCCTTTTTCTCGTTGCTTGCGGCCTGTCCGCCTGTCCAGCTGTTTTCTTCTCTGTGAGTCCGGATGCTTGAGAGCATTTCCCCCCCTTGACATGCGCGTTCAGGATCGATCTCATAAGATTTGTTTGCTGAAAAGAGACAGTCTGGACCGGCAGATTTCCTGGAATTTGAAAAGACAGCAGAAAATTACGTACATGGAATTACGCATAGTTACTAAGTCTCTCTGCGTGTCCCACGCAAAAAAGCAAAGCCTGCGTGTGAATGAGAGGCAGAAAAAGATGCTGAACACTCTCGTATCTGCGTCAACATGCAGGCACTGGGAAAACAAAGCTCTCAGTCGACCTATGTGAGTCTGGGGCCGTGGCAGCTGCCGGTCTGAAAATGGAAGTCATTAACGGGGACTCCATGCAGGTTTGTCCGTCTGTCTGTTCTCCCTTCTGCCTGTGCGTCTATGAATGTGTGTGTGTGTGTGTGTGTGTGTGTGTGTGTGCGTATGCGCGCGCGCCTGTTGATGCGTGGGTGCATGCCTCGGGGTTCGCGGGTGGTCAGGGTTGGCTTACTCTCGTCGCTCTACCAAGAATTATTGAAAACCAATTGATCCGTCATTTTTAGAGCTGTAACTCTTTTTCGTTGAGTGAGCAAACGGTTGTGATTGCCCGGATGCATGCATGCATGCATGTATGACAGCATTGATTGTTCTGTCCAACGATTCCCCCCCACGAAAGGAACCCCCCCCATTCCCTCCAGATTGCTTCAGCTCTCCATGTTTTCTTCCCTTTCCTCTCAGACTGGATCTTTTCTCATAGTATCCTTTTGTCTATCGTTGTGAAGGTGTACTCTTCCTTTTCTGTGGGGAGTGCAAAAGCAAACGAGGAGGAGAGACGGAGAGCAACGCACCATCTGTTGGACATCTGTCAGCCAGAAGATGCTTACAATCTGAAGAGGTTCCTCGAAGAGGCACAAGCAAAGGTTGGTTTTCATATGTGTACTTATACATATCTGAACATATGCATAAAAGCGGATGAATTCCCCAAAGAAGGAATTCTTCTCCTGCTTCAAGCCCTTCAGACTTTGTTCGACGAACATTCGGACTGGCAGGAAGACGATGCGCTCTCTTTGTTTTCGTTGGAAGGTTTCAGGATTCCACAATTGCAGTGGAAAGCGAAGGGAAGCGAATGCATGGGAAGGGAAGAATTTTCATCAGTCGATATATCGACACACTCGACAAGACAGACGACTACGATGGGAAGAACGAAACGGGGAAGACACGGCACCGATTCGCCTTTGTGAAATGGATGGATGAAGATCAGGAAGAACCGTTTTTTTCTAGTCTTGTAAGACGCCTTTGCAAAATGAAGATGTTTGATTCGCATGAAGAAACTAGGTGTCACAAATCCCCTGCGCTGGACTCTCTCTCCTGAACAGATCAAGGAGCTCCACGGCAAGGGCGTCTGTCCTGTTGTCGTTGGGGGAACCGTGATGTGGATGCTCTCTCTGATTACTCTGGTGGGCTTGCTTGTCCTTCTTTCTTTCTTTCTGTCCATTTGCTTCCTTTCCTTTTCTGTGTCCTCCTCCGTCTCTCATCTCTCTTTCCCTCTGCCCCCCTGTCTTTCGGTCTGTCTGTCACCTGCTTTTTTTTGTTTTTGCATCTTCGTTGGCATCTGTGCTTCTCTTCTGTCTCCCTCACCCACCCTCGTTCCCTCCCTCCCTCTCTCTCACTCTGTGTGTGTGTGTGTGTGTGTGAGAGAGAGAGAGAGAGAGAGAGAGAGCGCAAAAGTGTGTGTGTGCATTCGGCAAAGAAATTTCAGTTGTTTTCGTAGCTCTTCGTTTCCTTCTTTCCCAGAACAGTCGTGCGAAGTTGAATTATTGCGGTCAGACGCTCTGTTGGCCTCATTCTTGACCTTTTCTGCTCTTGCTGAGGTCATGTTTCCTTCCGGCCTGCTGTTTGTGTGCTGCATGAGGGGGGATGCAGCTGGAAGGGGAAGAGCAAGGGCACGAAGGAGAGGAAGAAGAAGACGAAGAAAAGGGTGACGAATCCTTCCCCTCTTCCTCTTCCTCGTCTTCCTCTTCTTCGTCTTCTTCCTCCTTCTGCAATTCGATTATGGGGCCCTCGCCTGGCTGTGCATGGCTGGGGGGGGATCTGGATCTTGAGGCCCTCGATGACGCTGCTCTTCTGGAGATGTTGAAGGAGAGAGACCCCCAGAGGGTGAGTAGGTACGTCAGTCGACAAGAAACAGGAAAGAAACGAGGGATCTTCCGTGAATGTGGCGAAAAGAGGAACAATGCATGAACAAGTCGACGGACGGATGGACGGACGGACGGACGGACGGATGATGAATGCCTCAAAGCAAAGTTTGGGATGAATGCCTCAAAGCAAAGTTTGGGATGAATGCCTCAAAGCAAAGTTTGGGATGAATGCCTCAAAGCAAAGTTTGGGACACTCGCAGCAACGATACAGCGCGCGCGCGCGCGAGAGAGAGAGAGAGAGAGAAAGAGTGACACGGAAAGCTGTCTCTCTACTCAGCTCCCCACATGTGGTGTGACGCCATGCAATGGGAAGGCCAGACAGAGGAGGGGAAATTTCGATCTCCCCTGTGATTGAAGTCTTTCTTTCTTCCTCTTTCTTTGTTCTGCGTTGTGCGTCGGTCCTTCCTGGCCTGCAGGCGGCAAAGCTTCATCCGAATGATCGAAGGTACGCGAATCCGTTCTATCCATCAGATGACAGACACCATCGTAGTGCAAACACACAAACTCACGTACGTGCGCGTGTGCGCTGTCATGTTCTCGCATACACAACTTTCTGTTTCCATTCGTTCTTGCTCTCTGCGTCGCTTCCACCCCACCAGCGATCTCTGTTGCCAACGTTTGCTCTTTGTCTCGGCTGTTCTGTTTCCTTCTTGGACATGTTTTTCCAGAAATTATGCAGATTACAGGCATTTCTCTTAAGCATAGTAGTGACTACTTCCTTTTCTCTTGTACACTTTGATTGCTCTCTCGTACACATGTCCACTCTGTGCTTTGACGCTTCGACTTCTTTCTGCAGAAGATTGATCAGATCCCTCCAGGTGTGTGCGTGTCTGTTTTGGGGGGTCTTGGTTTCGTTCTATATCCTTCAGTGTTTCTCCTAGATGTTTCTATCTTTGGTCCTGTGAAGTTGTTTTCTTCGTGTGTCTGCGAGTTGGTCCTTTTGGGGGGTCCTCGGTCATCTACTTCTGTTTGGGTTGCGTGCGTATCGGCTGGTGGACGGCTGACTTGTTTTTCTCTTGGACGGCTGGCCATTCTGATGCGGGTTTTTGTCTTTTTGTGTGTGTGTCTGTTTCTCTGTCTGTCTGACACTCCGTGTGATTCTGCGTTGATGCAGAAAGAGCAAAATGGTTTTGATGTCGCGTGCTCTTGTCTTTGCTTTCCCGTTTGAATGGTGGGGCTGCTCTGTGAATTCGATGTGAGTGACTGCATTGCACTTGCTTGCACAGGTGTTGAACGAGACTGGGGAGAGCGTGACTGATGCCGAGAAGCGACGGAAGGAGGGACTCAAAAAAGGAAACTTGAAGTGAGTCCAGCTCTGTGAGAAACTGAGAACCGTCTTTGTGCATCCTTTCTTCCTCCCATTTATCTATCTATTTACCTCTCTCCCTTTCTCTCTCTCTCTCTCTCTATTTATCTCTCTAGCTTTATCTATCAATCTATCTATCTGTCTCTCTATCTATCTCAAAATGTCTTTCTGGGCCCATAGAGCGGAAAGTGCTGCCCTGACTCAGTCCGAAGACGCGTAGGCCCATTGAAGGAAAGCGGAAATATTCCCTTTCAGTTGAGAGGCAGGTGAAGGCAGCAGTAAGGACTCGCCGTCATTCCTTGTTGTCCTTCCCCCCTTCTCTCCTCCCCTAATTCTTCGTGCAGATACCAGAGCTGTCTCTTCTGGTTAGACTGCGGCTCTCAGATTTTGAACAGAAGACTGAGGGGGAGGGCCGAGGGGATGATGAAGGTGTGTGCGTGTGTGTGTGTGTGTGTGTGTGTGTGTGTGCGTGTGCGTCTGTGTTTTCTCGGGAGGACTAGACGAAATTTTGAAGGAAGGAAGGAAGGAAGGAAGCTCTCTGTGATCGCATTGAGCGAAGAGATCAAAGATCCAGGCCTTGCTTTCGGATCTTTTGTTCTGCTCTCCTTTTTCGTTCTTTTCGCATTAATTCGATGAGTCTCTCTCGTCCGATCACTTTCTGCGCCCTTTGTCTTTTTGCTTCCACTCCACTCGAATTCTCTCATCTCATCGTGACTCTCTTTTCACAGACATGCTCTTAGAAGTGTTTGCACGTGCGCGGATATTGTGCAGGAAGGGTTGCTGGAAGAGATCGCTTTGTTGGAACGTCTGTGGACAAAGGGGAATGTGGTGGAGGGAAGAGGAATCCTTCAGGGCATCGGTCGGGCATGCAGTCTTCATGCTCTCTTTCTTTGTATCTATTTTCTCTCTTTGGTACTTCTTTGCGAGGCTGTTATTTGCATGCTGCTGTGCAGCCTTTTGGGATCCGAAAAGAAGACTCTCAACTGACCGATCCTGAGCAGAATACCTCGATTGGGTACTGCTGTCATTTGTTCTTTTCCCCTTGGGAGAGAAGTCTCCTCGATGTTTGTAAGAGCTTGGCTTGGCTCTCCTGCTCTCTCTGTCCCCCTGCCTCTATCTCAACTTTGCCCAGAGTTCTGCTTCGGATGTGTTGCAGGATACAAAGAGTTCCTGCCGCTTTTGAAGAAAAGAGCCTTCCATGTTGCAGGATACAAAGAGTTCCTGCCGCTTTTGAAGAAAAGAGCCTTCCATGTTGGAGGATACAAAGAGTTCCTGCCGCTTTTGAAGAAAAGAGCCTTCCGTTGCAGGATACAAAGAGTTCCTGCCGCTTTTGAAGAAAAGAGCCTTCCATGTTGCAGGATACAAAGAGTTTCTGCCGCTTCTGAAGAAAAGAGCCTTCCGTGTTGCAGGATATAAAGAGTTCCTGCCGCTTTTGAAGAAAAGAGCCGAGAGCCTTGAGGGGGGCGAGCAAGGAGTCGCTAAGAGAGGACGGTGGGAGGAGGGAGAAGACGAGGAGATGGTGGATGCTGAGGGAGACGTGATGAGGGAATGCGGGGCTGCAGGGAAAGGGGGGGATGGGGGAGAGAAGAGACTGCAACAACTCGCACCTCTTCCGTTTGATGAAGGTTTGCAGCGTTTGTGACTCTCAGTCCTTGTGCACGTGTCGTCGTTGCCCTTTTGTGAGTGTTTCCATCTCCCCTTTTCTTTCATGCCATGAATCCGGGCAATGCTGTATACAATCCCGTGAAGACTGTCCCGGGGTCTTCATGAAAGCGCTCATTTCAAACGGAATTCGCTCTACGTGCATCGGGTGATTGAGTGGGATGGGCCCCTTTAGAGATGTGAACAAGAAGAAACCGAAGAGAGAAGAGACGTTGAACCTTCTACCTCCCTTTGTCACACTTTGAGTTCCATTTCCTGGACGGGTGCGGAGGTTTACATCCTTCCCGTCTTTAGTGTCGGTCCAGAAGTCAACCAACCCCGAATTCTGCTTCTGAACTGAATCTGCTTTCTCTGCTTCCTCTGAGCAGACGGTGTCGATGAGAGAAGATGCGTCGAGGAGGTCACGAGAGCAAGTGTCGAGTACGCAAAGCGCCAGAGGGCCTTCGTGCTCTCAAAACTTGTGCCTCTGTTCGTGCCGGGAAAAGGAAAAGAAGTGGAATTAGAAGGGGAGCAGAGGGGGGAAGGAGGGCAGTTGGAAGGAATGACAGAAGGTGGCGTTAGACAGAATGCAAACGGGGGGGGAGCAGGAGAAGGGGGAGAGAAAGAAAATCCATCAGATGGATGCCGCGCGGCTGCAGCGGCGAGTTCTCACGAGACTTCTGGGGGATCTTCCTCCTCTTCCTCTTCCTCTACCACAACTGCCGTTGGAGTGGCTTTCCGGTTTGACTCAGGAGGTGCGTGTGCCTTTCTGTGCGTTGTCGCTTCACCAATTTGTGTTTTGTGTTGTTTCCTTTCCGCTTTGACGTCTCTTTCGCTCTTCCGCGTCCGTGTTCTTCCATCTGTGCTTCCATCGGCTCGCTTCTTTGTGGTTGTCCTGCCACTTTCAGTCACTCAAGGAATGGCTGAGCAGCTTTTGACTGTACAGACCCTTGCTCTTTTGTTTTGCTCGCGTGAGGGAACCATTGGAAGATTCCTTTTTTTCTTGCCTGTACGGATGCATGCAGTGATCGAACAAGAAGATGACGCAGCAGAAGAAGGGGCGGAAGTGGATCCGGGGGGTCATACGCAAAACGAAGAGAATGGAGCTGCACACAGTGTTGAGACGTCAAAGGGTAGCTGCAGGAGTGGAGACGAAAAAGACACAGAAAAGGAGTCGAGAAAGCGTGAGAAGGAGAAGAAAGAGAAGAGGTGGAAGCAGAGGGTTGCGAATCCCGCAGTGTCATGCGCCATCGGTGAGTCCACGTGACCTCCAGGCACAGTCACACAGATGGACAGGACAGAAAAGAGGCCTGAGAAGAGCAGTAATACCGCAAACATATAGAAACGGGGTCGTAGGCTCAGGAAGGAAATGTTTCCTGTTCACAACAGAAATGGTTTACGCAAGCAAGCAAAATAATCAACATCTTTTTCTTTTTTTTTGTACGCTTGGAGTTTGACGCGCTTTGTTTGAATCTCTTTCCCCTGTTTGGTCAACAAGGCATGTTACTGACCTGCTACTCCCTGCCTTTATCAGAACACTCTTTGGACAAGTCTGGCCGGGGCTGCAACTGCAGCTGGAGTTCTTTCTGTGTGAATTCTTTTACATTTACATTTTTAGCACCATGATCAAGCGTGATGTTTTTTTTTAAGTTCGTGCTTCGGTGGTGATTGATGCTCCCTCTGCTGCCTGCAGCATTCTTCAAGGAGGGTCCTGAAGCTGCAGCAGCAGTTGGAGGTCCCTGGCTGTGCTGTTCATTCGGTCAGTCGTTTGGGCTTTCTCCAGGGACATGCGTGCATGTTTTTCTCCCCCCCCCCCCTCTGTGTGTGTGTGTGTGTGTGTGTGTGTGTGTGTGTCCACTTGTGCGTATGTCTTGCATGTATATGAGAGGTGCCTTTTTGTCCGCTCGGATCATTGATGGAAGGATGAAATGTTGAATTTCCCTTCCTGTGAATCTGTGTCTGTTTCTGTCTAGGAATTGATGTCAGAATGGTTGCACCTACGCCAAAAACTGCAAGCGTTTCTCTGAAAGGGAAGAGGAGACAAGGGGAAGAAGGGAGGAGGCAGGGAGACTGTTACGCATCTCTACATTCTCTGCACGGCCGAATGGATCCATCCCCACGTATTTTCTTCCCTTCTGTTTTTCTCGACTGCCGTTCATTGATTGCTGCATGGATCCGATTTTTCTTCTTTCTGCGTCTCTGTTTGCAAACACGAACGAAAAACGACAACCACACCACAGCGACACGGGACGACTCGGGGAGAGTACCGAGTGGAAGAAGACAGAGAGAGGAGGCCCTCAGACGAGAAGCAGAAAGCAGACCCTGGCAAAAGTAAGTAGTCTAAGAGAGAGATGGACTTTCGGCAGGGAGGCGGGAAAGAGGTCATGGAAATCTGGACATTTGGGAAAAGTTTGTGTGTCATTTGAGTGCGGAGTGTTCGTTTTCCGGCACCCTTCCGGTTACTTTTCGCTTGGGAAGATTCTGCTGTCAGTCGAATCTCTTCTGATCACAGCCTATTTCCGAATGGTGTGTGCATACAACGATGCATGATGCAGATATTGGTGCGAGCGGTGCAAGAAAGAATGCAACGGACCGTGCGAATGGGCCCAACATCTGACATCGAAGGTTCACAGAAAGAAGAGAAACACAACGCAGAAGACACCGCAACCAGGAGTAGCGGGAGGGAACGGTCGAGAAACACCTGTTCAGCAAGCAGATAGAAAGGGAGCACAGACTGCGCAATCGCAGCTCGGCTCCCATACCCACCCTACGGCTGACAGAATCCCACCAGCGCTCCCAATTGTCCAGCAAGCCTCTGCAGAAGCGCCTCTGCAGGTACCCAGCAGAAGTGCATCAGGGGTGAAACGGACGAGAGATCCTGGAGGTGCTCAAAAGGAAGAAGGGTGAATGCTCAATTAGGATGATGATCAAAAGTTCTTTGCACTGTCAGTAGCTGAAGGTATGAATACTGCTTTTTAAAAGCAAAACCATGTGTACAATCTGGAGCAAGAACACCGTTATATACCGTTAATTAGGCTAGGTTTGTCATCATTATATCGGTACTTTACTGATATAATACATGATTTATATGATGTAAGAATTAAATATTACGAATATTTAGATCAATATTATGATCATTCAAAAGTTGATCATTAATTATGTTGAAAGAAAGAACACTAGTGTTCCGTGCTCCTCCGGATTTAGTAGCCTGAGGTCCGAAAAAGTCGAAACGGAAGAATAGTAGAATTAAAATGAGAGCCGAATATATCAATTGAGTATTCAATCAATATTGTTGAAGTTTTAAGTTAGTGAAGGTTGGTTTAAGTCACTTCAAGTCAATTCTTTGAGAAGGTAAGTCAATTCGATTTGGGATTTAATTCTGTCAATCCGAGGTGAAGACGGCATAAAGTTTCCAATCGATTCTTTCTTTTCTTTTTCTACAAAGTTGCATTTCATACGTACTCGAGTCTACAGTACTCCCTACAAAGTTTGTTAATTATGAAAGTACATCAATTGTGAAAGTGTATTCCTTTTGATAGACTTTTATTTGGTTCTAAGACTCTCGTGATTAGTCGGTGCTTGAAACCTACTCTGGCATAGCAGACGCAAGTTTGACTAGAGTTGCCTTCCTCTGGGCCGTCTCAAAAGGTCTGCAGACAACCAAAATGGACGTGTTAACTGCGTTCCTACAGGCGCCTATGAAAGACGCAGTGTGGCTGCGCCTTCCGTCCGACCTCCCTGTAGAGGTCTATCCCGGTCTCCGTGCCGGCGTCTTCGTTCGCATTCTGAGGGCTGTTTACGGCCTGAAGGATGCCCCAAAGGTCTACACAAGTTACTTCAAGAAGAGGGTGAGCAGTCTGGGGTAGACTGAGACTAGAGACTGAGATTGCTGAGTCGATTTTGGTCAGAAAGAACAAGAAGGGTGAGATCGTTGCTTTGCTTGTTATGCATGTTAATGATCTCTTCATTTTTTCTCCTTCTGTTGACGAAGATGTGAAGCAAATTCAGGAGCTTTTTGACACAGACTAGCCAGAAAGAATAGACAATGGAGAGCTTCATTCTCATGTGGGCATATCCATTCGGATGCGTCCTGGTGAGATGTTGTTTGACCAGTCCACGTATATTGAGGGAATGGTAAAGGGAGTGAGTGTCTCTAAGTGAAGAGGCAAAGAAACCCTTGACTAAGAAAGATCTCCTGTTGCTTGAGACTGCAGAGACTGATATATCCCTGCAAGAACAGTAGCAGAAGAATGTGGGGTGTTTGGGATGGGCTGTTAATCGCTATTAATAAGACTTAACATTCTTTTAAAGTTTCCTTTCTGTTTTCCTACCTTTCCTGCTTCAATTCCCGTCCATCTCGTGAGTCCGTTCTTGCGAATGAGAAGGCTCTCTGACATACATTCAAGACTTCCCATCCTTTGTCTCTTCATTTTATTCTGTCCCTTCTAGTTCTATTGGTATGGGGGGATACGTCTTATTAATTGCATAAAAAAGAGGGTAGACTGGGCGTCGAGATGCAGTTAGTTAATGAAGGAGAGCTTACCAATCTTGATAAGATCAGTAAGCACAATACTGTGTATTGGCTGAGCAGGAAGATAGGAAGAAAACTAGGGTCTACGACTTTTGCAGAGCTTCTTGCAATGAGAGACGTAGTGAAGATGTCCTGGTTGTTCGTTCATTTTGTTCGAAAGTTGTGGAGTGAGATGCCTCCGGTTGTAGTGGTGACTGACTCTCAGCCGCTGATACATCAGATTGGTTCCAAACAGTACAAAAGCAAACCAAGAATGCAGGGGGAGTTGGAGTACGTTTTGGAAAACTTGATGGAGTTAGGAGCAAAGGTTTGTTACATCAAAACTAGGTCAATGCGTACAGACAGACAGACCAAGTTCCTTCATTGCAGTTAAGCGTTTCTCTCTTTTAGTGTGTCTTCCTGTTTGACAATGTATTCAGTTCAGACAGGGGGTGATTTATGAGAGTAAACGCATGCATCTAAGCGTGTGTTAGGTGGGTGCCGAGCGTTTTGCGAGTACGCCAGCTATCCGCGTGAGTGAAAAGTGTTGCGAGCGGCGTAATCGCATGTTTGAGTACATTAGCATCTAACTCCTTGATCGAACAGTGAGGCTGTACGAAGGCTTGGTCTGCTCAGTCAGTTGATGATAGAGAGCATTCTCAGATGGCCGCAGTCTGATCAGTCTGTATGCCGTGTTTAGAGCGTCGAGGTCCCGTGTATTAGATCGAATGTGCGGTCTTCGTTTGAGTGAATTCTAGATTGACGTCTCTTTGAATTTCTTTGTTGTTGCTGAATAGATTTTCCAGTTTGGACTGAGGATAACTGAGAACTGCGACCCGGTAGGTTAGACTTCCCGTTTAGCTGTTTAGGCGTTACCGTTCTCATTACCCTGACTGTTGTAGTCTATTCTAGGTAATGTTTACCGTCACACATCCAATGGGTGAAGGCGCACAATAAAGAGCCTGGTAACGAGGCAGCGGATGCTCTCACTGTCAAGGGTGCATATCTTTTCATCCCTTGTGCATAATGTTCTTGTCTGTTAAGGAGTAGGGGGTTGGGTGTATTGGCCTAATACACTGGGCTGGAGTGAGAGAGCATGACTGGAGGCGGAGAGGGAGATTTCGTTCAAGCCTTAAGAGTTGAAGACTGCCTGGCAATGCACCCTCCTCTTAGAGCTAGAGGAGGTTGTGCTGACTGACTTGATCCATTCTTCTTCTAACTCTCCTCACACTCCACTAAACTTGAAACGCCGTACCATAAGCGCGGCCAGACTTGAAACACCTGCGCCGCAGGTGTGGTTTAACTTGAAAGGACCACGCCAAAGGCGCGGCCATAATTAAGTACACTTGAAATGTTTTGCAGAAGGTGCAGACAGTTTTGAAAGAACCATGCCGCAGGTGCGGCCAACATTGAAAAAACTATTTCAAGACAGACTGGAGTGTCAGGGGGGTTCTTTTTCTCAATTATTGATGCAGCGTGTTTGGTAGGAGTTCTTCTCATGCTGTCTAAACCTTCAGAATGACTGCCTGCGCTGACCCCAGGCGGCCTTGATGGGCCGCCTGGGGTCTTATGTATGACCTTCCCCAAGCGGTCCTTACGGACCGCCTGCGGCACCCCAAGCAGTCAAGGGATCTTTCTGCATTCTCTCTATAGCGTAAAAAACGTTGAAAAAAGTTTAAAAATGCCTTTATTCTAGGATTTAGTATCTGAATGCAACTTTAAAAATTCATTTACAATGCTTTAAATTGAATCAATAAATCAAAATTTTTATATAATTCTAAATATTATTTTATAGAAAAGAATTAAATCAAATTTTCTGAATAATTTTCCAGAGTAAATTTCTACTCTGCGATAAGTTTATAAACAATGCAAAGTTCCATGTGTTACTTTTTGTTTACTTATATTGGCACCTCCCAGACAAGCTCGGAATCTTCTGCCTCATCATGATGGTGAGGGACACAAGCATGAATTGCCTGTCTGAATATTCTGCGGCGGTTCTTTTGAGCTACGGTCTGTTCTTCTGTTATGTCCTCCATGTGAAACACCTAACCTCCCTGAACCTAAGTGCCACTTAAAAAAATATAATCAAGATCATCTCTATCTACGGTATCTTTTTTTAAGAGACCGTCCATGCCTGCGGCGTAGATGGTTAAGACACCGTCCAGATATGCGGCTTTGGCTTTCAAGACACCATAAATGATCCACGTCTGCAGCGCAGACTTTCAAGCTTAAAGAGCAAAGAGACTGCCCGCCTGGCTGTCTTTCTGTCTGGAGAAAATGAAAAGGAAAAAGACCAGAAAGAATAACACGCAGGTCGTCTTTCTATCCCTCTGTCTGGCTGTCTGGCTTTCTGTGTAATATTGTTCTGTCTCTGTTTGCCTTTTAGGGGTGTGATCAGGTTCACAGAAAGGCTAACGAATAGATTTTTCACGTTCCGCACGTTTCAGTAATGCCCGTCCCGTTCTGTCCTTGGGCCTTCTTTTATGATTATTGTATTCATTCTATGGAGATCGTTTCCGTTCCACTAAGCTTTCATAAACGTATCGACATGTGATTGATCGGTTGATTGACTGGTTGATGGGTTGATGAAACCTCCCTCCATCATTCCTTCCTTCCTGGGTGCATGTGTTGCAGTTGAAGGAGGGCATCGTTCCTTCAACAGTGAAACTCATTGACGTGGTACGTCTGCATTGACAGTCAGTGTGCATGCGTGCGTGCGGGCATGTGTGTGTGTGTGTGTGTGTGTGTGTGTGTGTGTGTGTGTATGTGTGTATGCGTGCGTACGTGCGTGCGTGTGTGTGTATGTGTGTGTGTATGTGTGTGTGTGTATGTGCATGTGTGTGTATGTGTGTGTGTATGTGTGTGTGTATATGTGCGTGCATGCATGCGTGCGTGCGTGCGTGTGTGTGTGTGCGTGCGTGTGTATGTGTGTGTATGTGTATGTGTATGTGTGTGTATATGTGTGTGTATGTGTGTGTGTGTATGTGGGGGTGTATGCGTATGAGTATATGATATGTGTGTATGTCGTGCGTGAGAAAGAGAGAGAGAGCGAGAGAGAGAGAGTGATGTAAACCCTAGATGCATGCATGCATGCCAGGTGATAGAGAGAGCTCAAGGGATGGATGGACAGTTTGAGAGGGAACCCGACAGACTGCTCAGTTATTTGTATAAACATCTGTTGGGTATGTCAGAGTCCTTGACAGACATTCTCTCTCTCTCTGCATACATGCATGTGGTTGGAAAGAAATGAAAGAAATTCGCTCGATCGATCTCATGCATACAAACCCTCACAGAAGCACACAAACAGACAGGCAGGCAGACAGACAGATAGACACACATACACACACGCGCGCGCGCGCGCGCTCTCTTTCTCTCTCACGCACACACACAAAGCAGACTCACACATACGCGCACAGACTCACACGTGCAAGCCATACGAACACGCGCGCACGCCTGCATTTCGAAGGAGAATTCAAGAATCTGCGGGTCGTTGGTCTGCGTGGAAGTTCACACACACGAAAAGTTCCGTTTGGCAGCAGGAAATAACCTACCAGCAACATACTCACGTATTTCGTGAGGACATTCTGCATTTTGTATGGTCTGTTGGCATCCGTAGACAAGATTGAGTGAATGAATGAATGAATGAATGAATCAATGAATGCAGCCTCAAGACTGCGCAAATCATCTCTGTTCATGAATCTTCGCGCATGTCTATTTATTGACTCATGCCTGCATTCACTTGCATGCTACATAAATATGGAGGAAGATAATTCAGACAGAACGATGATCTGACTGCATGACGTATTGATTGCCTGACTGCATGCAGTCCGCAGAGTCCGCGGACCAGACGGGTTCCGGAAAGGAGACTTTTTTTTGGTTCGTTCTTTTTTTTTTTTTGTTTGTCTGTCAGTGCACGCTCGCTTGCCAGTCGAGAGGGGCAGGGGCAAAGAAGCGAACGGCGGGAAAAAAGGGAGAAACAGATCGCTGACGGGGAGAGAATTTGTATGGGAGGGGAAACAGCCCCTGCTGATTAGTTCGCAGGTACTTATGATATGTACGTACATACAAGCACACACGTACTTCGCACTGTCTTCGTCTTGACGTATGTATTAAAACGCAAGCACTCTGGTTCGCCGGCTTGCTGCTGGATGCATGCATACATTCACGTGCGTGTGCAGGGTTGAGATTGAGAGTCCCAAGTTTGAGGGCCTCCACCCCAACAAGAGGTAGGAGCTGATCAAAGAGGTACTGAAGGAGGAGATGGAGTCGTACGTCGTCAACAGTCCTATTCTTTGTTTCGATAATGCCCAACATTTTTTTTTGCGTCACCGATCTTGCTCAGAAGTGACAAAGATAGTCACAATACTGATAAAAAAAGTATAATCGTAACTTCTTGATCTTTTACGAAAAAAGCCAGAATTTGAAAAAACAGTGTACTGTCTTTTCCCAACCCTGATCTTGCCCGGCAAAAGTGACGGACCGGATGTGTTCTTCTTTCACACTAAAAATCGAAACCTTGGAAGGACAGGTGGTGGATATTGATCTTCCTGCTTATATAAGTAGTCTTGCTGACAAGACGCAGGTGGAAAGAAAGTGATCGGACTGATTGTGAAAGAAAGTGATCGGACTGATCGTGAAAGAAAGTGATCGAACTGATCGTGAAAGAAAGTTGCCTGGAGAGTCACTCTCAAATTTTCCTTCGATCAATGACCTTGCATCAATTGAGGCTGATCTATACGGCTACATGCATGCCGCGTTGCTGAATCCAATGTTCAATCCATTGTGGGAAACAACTAGCAGGAAATATACCTTATTAAAGGTAGTCATAAGGGGTGGCCAAGAATGCACAGCTGGCTCCGTCACTTATGAACTAGGCATGATCCCAATATATTTACTACCCTAGACGACAAAATTGAAAATTGAATAAACTTCATGTCAAAGAAATTAATCCAAAAAACTAGCTGAAAAGTAAAAGAAATGCTTTTAGTGAAACTGTATCTAAAGATGTTTTTTCTTATTGGTCTATTGATAAGACTCTATACCTATTTCTTACTGACTTTTAAAAAATGTGTTTTTTGCATATCGTGAATGACCCTAAGGGTACCAAATGACCCACCTGAGTTTGATAGTGATTGTATAGGCAAAGATGACCCAATATAACCCTAAAATCATAGTAATAAGTACACTAGCCCCCAAACTCTCAAACGGGAAAGCTTGATCCAATACCGTCCCCAAAAATGAAATTTCGCCAAATTCTAAAATTTTATTTAATAATTTTGTCGCCTAGGGTGTGCAACGATCCTTATTATTACATAAAGAAACAAAACTACAAAGTATTTAAGTCTTATAAAATTTTAAAAAATTGTTTATTGTATATGATTATATATACTGAGTGGGACCCTTGTTACGGCCTTGTATCTCTAACACAGGTCATAAAAACAATTTTAATCAAACCTCACCTAATTATATTTTCTGTCAAACACCGACTACCACTTTTTCTTTGTCACACCGCACAAGCCACAAATCGATCTGGTAGACACCTTTTATACAGCAAGCTGCAACCGTGCCAAATAGTCTTCTCCTCTCTCAGTCACCATGTACTTCTCCGGATTTGCACATTCCATCTTCATCATCTCTCTCTATCATTTCTTATCTTTCGAAGTCATAGAAGGTGATCAGTAACTTTAATGCAGCCCTTTCCCACTGTCTAATCTAAAGTGATCCAATTCTAGTCTGTTATCTTTGCGCACACATCAGTAGTTTGAAGACATTCCAGAACGGATCTTGGTGTCTTGAAAAGCCTTATCTAGAAAAGGAGTGAAACGTCAAGGGGGTAGTTATAACATTTTTAAGCTACTATGAGCTGGAGCTGTATTGCATACTAGAAAGAATCACCAAAGCCCTAGCACCGAAAGCGCCAGCCTGCCAAAGCCCAAAATTTGATTGATAGACCATAGAGTCATAGGAAGGCTTCTTGGGGGTACGTAATTCGGAATTACAGATTGTGTAATTTCAGAATTTAAACTGAATTACAGATTGTGTAAATCAGGAACTCAGATTGAATTACAAATTATCTAATCTGCATTAAATTATAAAAAATAGGAATTACAAAATATTTGTAATTCGACAAAAATGTAATTTTGGGAAAAAATCTCAGAAATCGACGAAAACCATTCAAAAAAACAAAATCAAAGGATTGTGTTGGATCGAAAAACCTAAGAATGCAACGCAGAATTCTGAACTTTTAACCGAATTACAAATTCTATAATTTGTGATTACAAAATCTGTAATCTCACTTAAACTCGATCATCAGCCTCTTAGCTTATCTAGCTTCCCAATCTAGCTTAGAACTGACTACTAGCAATCAAACAGGAAAGAAATATTCTATTCTACTCTTCTATATGCAACTGAATCCAGTTAGTCTTGCGCATAAGTCCTTCAACGATTCTGTGACTTCTTAGGCTAGTCGGTGCCTTGGGAAAACGACAGAACAATATTATATTTATATTATTATATTAGGGAAAGCCTAAATATATATATATATATATATATATATATATATATGTATATATTGAATCCGAGCCTAGCAGCGGCAGCACTCGGATAGACGGAGTGACGATCAACCGCTCCTAACGGATAAGGCAAGATCGTAGGAAGACATGGAAAGCTCATAAATAAGCTCATAGGTGGTTGAGGTCGATACTAGATTGAACTAACTTGTGTCAAACTGTTAGTAGCATTGACTTGTCTCTATATCAATTAATGAATGGAGTAAACAGTATCGAAAGTAAAGTTCCTCGTAACTTGAAAATTCTTGATAATCCTACACCTGTAAACTTTCAATGTCATTCACACTATTTCTTAGATAAACTTGGATCGTGGGCGATTCATGGGAATCATGGACCGGATTATGGCTTATTAGGCTTAATTCTAGCATGACTGATCGAGGCTACAGTGAGGCGGTTGATCGAATTGTATGATCTCTGCCACCCACATTGGTCGCCGGCCAGAGTAGGTCGGAGTCTATCTCCGCGTGAGGGCCCGGACAAGAATATCCCCAAGTCTGTGAAACACCTGTCGGAAAAACCGAGTCAAAAACCGACGAACAAACCTCTGCGCCATGACTAAGAATCCTGCTTGGACCCCTCGACGTGCAGGCTCAGAGGAGCTCCAAAGATCTCCTATCCATTTCATGATTCCCTCCCCTTGAATTTGCCCCCTTTCTCCTGGAGGACCATCTTCCTTCTCCCTCCCGTCTCCTGCCCTTCCCCCCGTCTGCGATTGAAAAGGAGACGGCCCCTCAGGTCCTAAGGGTCCGGCCACCTGGCCCAAGTCTCTCTCACTGACCTGCCGTTCAACGGAGCCGTCTGAGTAGTGCAAAACCGTCGTGCTTCTCTCCACCATCCTCGACCCCTCCTGTACATATTCAACCCTTCTCTGCTGTCCCCTCACAAACCTCCCTCGAGACCTGCCCCCAAAAGCCCCGTCTCCAGTAGAGGACGAGGAAGAGAAAGTGGAGGAAAAGGAGGAGCCATAATTGGAATTGGGGGGGAAAGGAAAAGGAGACCCTCCACTTCCTCCCTCCCTCTGCTGCCTCTCTCTGCTGCTTCTGCCTGCTTTACTGTCCCTCCCTGTCTGCATAGGTCCTCTCTCCAAGTTACGGAGGAGCTCATCGAGGTCTACAGCCTGCCAACCCCCACCAGGAGGGAAGGGCCCTCTCTGCATGCGCGGGTCGGGAAACGGACCCTTCACGCAGCGGAATGAGATCAACAAATGCAGACATTTATTCGTGACGCGAAAAAATGCTAAGCAACACATGACCTACGCAAGAAAGAAAAGCAAAACGGCCGCAGAGTGAGTGCAAAAGAGAGGGAAAGGAATGACCCTTTCCCACAGGCTAAAACATTTGAAAAAAGCAGTCCGCAGCAAAACCGGGGCAGGAAGGGAGGGAAGCCCTTCCTCGCCTCCCTACGGGGGCGCTGGCTGGTCACAAAGCGAGAGAGAGAGAAAGGAGAAGATTCCTTTCACTCCCGACCACTACAATTAATGATCTATCCATCCATCTAGCCGAACATGCCTTTAACGGTGTTTTTCAAAACGATCAAACCGACTCTTCTCACTTACCCCTCCTCCTCTCATCCCCCCCCCCC
>JAHBMJ010001074.1:0-10748 GCA_018398765.1 Chromera velia | reverse complement strand
CCCCCCCCCCTCCGCATAGACTCCCTCATCATGCCTGAGACCACATCCTCCATCCGAATAGATCCAAAGAATTGTTTGAACAGCTGCTCAGCCTCCGCATCAGACATCCGATGGAACCGTGCTCCTCCAGGCATACCACCCATGCCCATACCGCCCCCGGGAGGAGGCCCTGCCCCTCGGAAACCCCCCCCTCGGGGAAACCCTCCAGGACTTCCAGAGGGAAAAGGGCCTCCTCCTGGAAAAGGACCCCCCCCCTCTCCGCCCCCCGATCCGTACATGTCATAGCTTTGTCGTTTCTGCGGATCGGAGAGTGTTTCGTAGGCCTCGGCTACCTCTCTGAACTTTTTTTCGGACTCCGAACGGCTGCACGGGAGGGAGGAAGACGGGGAGAGAGGCGAAAATGCGACACAGAGAAAGAGAAAGGAAGACGAAAAAGTGCCACAGAACTGCGAGGATGATCAAGCGTGGACACATATACAGGATGCTCGCCTCACCTCTCATCTTCTCTCCTCTCCTTCACTTTTTTGCTCTTCCGTTTTCTTGTCTACCTTCTTTTTTTCTCGTGTTTCTTCCTGTTCTCTCCTCTTTTTCCTTTCTCAGCTCTCCTCTCTTCTCCCCTTCTCTTGTTTTTCCCTTCATGTTTTTTCTGTTGCATGCTTGTCACAATGTGAAGGCTGTTCTGGGAGCCTTGGGGTATGTCCGTGCTCCGGCTCTTACTGTCCTTCAAGTTTTTCTTTGCGTTCTCTGTCTGTCTGAAATACACAGGGACCTGCCCTTTTTCAGACGAAGCCGTCTCTTGTGTCCTCTTCTGCCTTTCTTTCGTTGATGCAAGACTGAAACGACTGACTCTCTCTCTGCCTCTCAGAGTGGCATGCTGATGCATGCATGTGTATCTGTGAGTCTGTCACTCTGCGTGTCTGTTTGTCTGCTCATGTACGTACGTACATATGTATGCATCCATCAATCAGTCGAGAAACCAACCAATCAATCAATCGATCAACCAATCAATCAATCAATCGATCAATCAATCAATCAATCAATCAATCAATCAATCAATCAATGAACCAATCAATCAATCAATCGATCAATCAATCAATCAATCAATCAATCAATCAATGAACCAATCAATCAATCAATCAATCAATCGATCAATCAATCAATCAATCAATCAATCAATGAACCAATCAATCAATCAATCGATCAACCAATCAATCAATCAATCAATCAATCAATCAATCAATCAATGAACCAATCAATCAATCAATCAATCAATCGATCGATCAAGCAATCCATCTCGCCCATTCACCCATCTATCTATTTATCTGCCTGCCTGCATTCAATTGATCCTTCCTCCAAGGCTTCGTCTTCAACCCCCCACCAACTGAATCTTCTTTCTCAAAGTTTCCATCAGGATGGAAAAGAAAGTCAAAGGCCCTCTTCTTTTGTGAATCTTCAGGCGTCTCCCGGAGTTTTCGTCTGCACACTGACTGAAACTTTCAGAGCAGTTTTTATATATCTGACTATTAACTCCCCCCCCCCACACACACCCCAACTTACTTGTCAGGATTTCGGTCCGGATGCCACTTCATTGCCATTCTCCTGTACGCCTTTTTGATCTCGTCTTGAGATGCACCCTTAGACACTCCAAGTCGCTGGTAGAGGTCCTCCTCTTTCTGCTGCAGTCGGGCGGTGCTTGTGGTGATCGTCCGGGATCTCCCGTGGGATGAGGGGGTGGCACGAACCCCAGGAGACGGGAACTGGTAGGGGGCAAAGGCGGAGACAGGCAGGCCCCGGAAGGCCCTTCGGCCGTGTTCGGCCAAGTGAAGAAGCATGCAGACTGCACAAAGCCCAGCACGATATTCTCAGGAAAATCGAAAGATTGATGACAAAATCACAAAGGGCGTTTTCGCAACAATGAACGCAACCTTCTGGAAGGAGACAGTGAGCAGAAGATAACTTGTACTCTCCCGTCCGCTACTGGTGATTGTTCCACTGAGGCTTGTCGCGGGGAATTTTGGTTTTCCTTTCCGTATCGACAGTGAGAACACGCCCTGTGCACTTTTTGTCTGTTGTAATCAGGGCCCGAGTGTGCGTTGGAGTCAGATCAGGAAGACTCACCGGATCGAACTCTCCGGAGCCAACTAACAGTGTCGCCGAGACAGAATTTGCCACGTGAACTTTTCAGACAAATACTGATAACGTCACGTCCTGCCGTGACAGTGCCGTCCATAGGGATAAGTGACCAGCTCTGTGATTCGCTTGGGAGGTGGGCTGAGATTGAATAGTTGAACCTGGTGTTTGGTTTGGAGATGAAGCATTTGCATGGAGACGGCATGGAAGAGACGGATCGCGATATATAGCTCGGCGAGCTTGCATGGAGACGGCAGTTCGAGCCTCGCAAGGCACCATCTTCCTTAGTACTGTTACTTCCCAGATCTCCCCAGTAGAGTGAATTGAAAGTTTTCCAAAGGGGTGCATCGTGCAGCAGCTCAGCTGGCAGTAGATTCGTCGTTGCGGGAGCATGGTGCTTTTCTTTAAGCTCTTCGGCTCTTTCCGAGCTCCGCATGCGCGCATTAGATCTTGTTAAGAGGTCGGATTTCCATTCGTTTCGTGCTCCAATCTCAGCGGGATTTGCGGGTGGCTGACTTGTGCCCCTCCAGTTTGAAGAGACGAGGTTCTTGTAGAGGGAGCCAGCCAGGCACAAGAGGCGTTGCCTACAGAGTATCCTCAGAAGTAGTCGAGAAGGGAAGGTAGAGACGGGCAATGTGGTCGAGACGTTCGCTGCCCCTCTTTGTGTCTGCACTTTTGTGTGCTGGGAGGGGCGAAGAGAGGGATCAGGTGGAGTCGCCATCTGTGCCGCCTCCCTTTGGAGGTGGGAGAGTTCCTGTGGTTGTTGACACCGACATCGGACAGGACGTCGACGACAGCTGGGCCCTCTCTTACCTCTTTGCTCTGCAGGATGTGTTTGAACTTTCTCTTGTGGTCACTTCGTCCAGATGCACCACAGGAAAGGCTCTGTTAACTGAGAGATTCATTGAAAGATCGCTCAACAGAAAGGGCACAGAAGAGGAAGGGACAGGGGAGAGGGGAATCCCAGTCGTGTCTGGTCAGGCGACAAGTCCCCCCCTGGACTTTGAACAGTACGGGGGTCCGTGTTGCAATGGGACGTTGACCTGTGAGACGGACACTCTGGAAGCCTGCCGTTCTGGTTTCTTTGTTGGGCCTCTGTGGGGTTGGATGGAAGGGGAGGGGGAGGGAGAGGGGGGGGTTGCGTCCGAAGATTTTGTGTCAGCAATGCTGAGAGCGTTTGATCAAGGCACCCGTCTGGTTCTTGCTTTGGGGCCTCTGACAAATCTGGCTGCCTTCCAGGAGAGACACCCGGAAACGGCAAGACAGATGACAGTGGTGATTATGGGAGGGAGCATATACACAGGGTATGGAGGAGGGCCGCCTTCTGCAGAGTATAACATCCGGAGTGACGTTCAGAGCGCACAGAGGGTGTTCACAGAGGGAGGGTGGAAGGAGATCCTTCTGGCCCCTCTCGACTCCACACAGGACATTGTGTTGGAGGGAGATCTTTATGGAGTGCTCAGAGAGACGGCATCGGCTGGGACTTCAGCAATAGCGAGTCGGTCAATTCATAAGCTAGGTGGTACATTTGTCAAATACTTTTTCCCTTCCCATTAGAGAGTGGAAAATGGAGGCACAGCAAGAAAGCGGACCGGTTGTGAAATAAAGAAGACTTCTAGATGGTAACAGGGGTAAGAGAATGTGAAAAGAGGTGAGCAGCGTGAGAAAGGGAGAAGCGAAGCGAAAAGCCTGAGAAGGGACGACAGAGTTGAAAAAGGGAGAAAAGAGTTGTCACGCACGAGAGCTAGAAATCAAAACGATGAAAGCGAGTGACCGAGCTACAAAGGGGGAAGGAAAATGGAGTGGTGATAAGAGTGTGTAAGCGACAATAAGAGAGGCGAAAGGCTGACTGAGGTGAAAGAAACATCTGATAGAAGTAAGAAAGATGAAACAGTTGAGAAGAAAAGAGAGAGGCAAAACAGATGCGAAGAGCCGTTCTTTCAGCTCTTGGATACTAAAAGTTTGAATGAGGATCATACTTACATGCTTGCACCAATTGCCTGGCTTTCCAAAACCACAACGTGCTTCTTCGCTCTGCTACAGGCTTTTCCGAGTCGGGTCCATTCTGCCGTGCCAGCCCGGTTGTTAAGTCCCGAAAGCAGTCTTCTTAGCATGTGCCAGCCAGAGCTAGGTCGTTTGTGTGTGGATGACATTAGTTTTGCCTGCTCTTATTTGCTTCATCGACTTGCAGGTACGTTGATGGAGCACTACGACTATTGGTTCTCTCGGGGATGTGCACGAGTGCCCAAGTGGTGTCCCGGACGTGACGCCGAAGGATCTCCCTTCTCTCCTGAGTTGAAGAGTTCCCGTCTCTTTGACGTGGGTGCGGTGGAGCTCCTCCTCGCTTTCGTGGAGTCTCGAGTGGAGTCCACGTTCCGGATAGAGACAATCAGGGTGGAGGTGTCGGAGGAGGGGCTCACAAGGGTGGTAGAGACAGGGGGACAGGAGGAGGGGGGGAAAGAGGGAGGAGATGAAACGCAGGAGGAAGAGGAAGACAAATCAAACAATTCCCCGTCTGCAGCTCGTTTCCCCTGGTCCGTTGGTCCCAAAGGCCGACGTCAGTGGCAGAAGAGAGGAAGAGGATCTCCATGGATGTGGCCGCTTCGTCGTGTTGCAGCAGCCAGCCTGAGGGGTGGCCGTTTCAACTTGGCTGAAGAAATCGAACATGAGGGCTACTCGAAGAGGGGTGGGCAATCAGGATTAGTGGGGGGGAGGAGTCAGAGTGGCCATTTTCACTCTGGGTCTGTTGAGCTAGTGGAGGCCGATTCTGAAGTTGTAAGCTTGATTGGAGATGTTCATAATGTAAACATGCAAAGAGAAGGCCTCCCTGTGGTTCATAAAGACGGTCGCGCAGGAAGTGTTTTCAGCAATGCGCGATTTCTATCCTCTGTCTCATCGGACACTTCCGGCAAAACCCCTGGGGTTTGGTTGACTGCGGCATTGAGCTGGGCGGATGGAAGAGAGGCAGAGTTCTATCGAAGGTTGACTGAGGCCCTAACAACTCCTTCAGTTGCTTAAACTTTGTGTAGAAGCGCATGTAAGGTTGGTTTGAATAGTGTTTTCACAAAATACAATTTAGAACTATGTTCATGAAAAAGCCATCAAAAAGAAAAAAAAAAAATATAAAATGAAGCGAACTATCGATCTGCAAAAAAGTTTTGTGTTTGATTTTAAAACTTTTCTTCTTTTCATTAGTGACAAATTAGGTGGAAACATGTGAATTCATACCATAGGTTTTTAATTATTTAAAAAATAATTCTCTATAAAACAGTATCAAAATTAACATCTAGCTACATCTAGCTACTTCTTCCTGACAAAAAACCAATGCAAATATATATTAATAAGCTATTGTAAAAACACATACAAATGCAACTTGAGAGGTGTTGAGGGACAGTATGAGGTCACTTGCGTTAAGCTGTGTGGGGGAGGAGACCCCGTTCATGTGCACCCCGCGCGCGCGCCCCGCCAAATCGCGCGGGCGGCCGGGCCCGACGCGGGTGCTGCATTTGATGCGCTGCATGCGCTGCTGTAAGGTGTGAAGACTGCATGCAGGTCATATTCCGACGTGCACTTTGGGTACTCCGCCGATCCAAACGGCTGCAGGGACGCTCTAACAGGTAGCGAATTTTCTCTCTGAGGTTCTTCAAAAGTAACGGAGAAGTGCGGACGACAGGGAGCAAGATCCATTCCCCCGTAGGGTCACGCGTTCGAGGTTTCTCCCACGGATGGACAGGACTTCGCGAAACTGCACGACAGCATCCTTTTCCGAGCCAGGCTCTCCCTGTGTCCCATTCTGATGCACTCAAGAAGAAATTCTTCGAAGGGAGCCTCGACGGGAAGGTCCCCGAAAGGCAGGGGAAGTCAGTCAAACCACATGGACCTTATCATGTATGCAACACCTTTTTGCATGCAAACTTTTGTCTGACCTTTGCATTTCTGTCGCTGTGTTTGGGGCTCTTCCTTCTCTTGCATTCCGAACGCGTCTGCCTCCTCTGTACCTGCAGAGCCCAAAACACGCGGTCAGACTCGATCCCCGAGTCCCGTGAACGACAAACTCAGCAAGGCGAACACGAGTGGGAACGTTCCTGTAGAGAGAGACTGGAAGAGATGCCTCAGAAGTTTCATCGCTCTTGTGGCAGACGAGGAGGCACAGGTAAGGACGCGAGGCATCTAATCCACTTGTGGCTAATGCAAGGCCTGCATCGTCCGTCCATAAATCTGTGGTCGATTTTGTTTCCACTGAGGAACACCGGCAATGAGTTTTTTCCCCTCATGTGCTGTTGTCATACGACCTGAAGGGACATCGTGTTTGTGTGAGGCCCGTGCATTTGGAGACGCGTGGCCCTCACGGAACCGAAGGAAGGCGCAAGTCTGCATGCACGCATGTATTTTATATATATATATATATGTGTGTGTGTGTGTGTGTGTGTGTGTGTGTGTGTGCAGATCGAAGCGTATCGGATCAAACTCTGCGGTCAGGAGTCATTCGACCCCCTGCAACACTTCTTCGCACTGGACAAGGGTGACAAGGGGTTCCTTTCTGGTGAGTCCGAGAAAGTGGAGAAGGGAAGGAGGGAGGGAGGGAAGGAGCAAGAAGGGGAAAAAGCGAGCGAACTTGAATGAAGCATTCGATCAATTGGTCTCTCGATGCTTGTCCTGGCAGTGGCAGTCTCTTGGTCGATCGGTGCATGTGTTCTTTCAGACTCTAGCTTACCCTTTGCTTCCTCCCCTAGTTTTGTTGCAGCAAGGTCTCTGTTCGTTCTTCTTTTTTGCTTTCTCTGTGTCTCTCCTTCTGCATACCTGCACGCTTTTTCTTCTCTTGTCCCCCTTCCCATCCTTCTCCCCCTCTCCCCCCCCCTCTATATAATTCTCTTTCTCCTACCCTTTCTGTGCCTGTGAGTGTGTGTGCATGCCTATACGTCTACGTGTGTCTGTGTATGAGTGTGTGCAAAGAGATTTGTCCACTGTAACCAGATCGATCGATCGATCGAATGATGCACGTGTGCAGCGGAGGATGTCTACGAGTTCGTCGAGAAGTTCTCCCACCACATTGGAGAGGAGGAAGTGCGGAGACTGTGCGAGAGAATTCGCACATTTGAACCTGGAGAAGAGGGAGAGGAGGGGGGCAAGGCGTCAGATCTGAATGCAGACGAGTCAGTGAGTGATACCACTCTTTCGCCCTTTCTTTTTTTCCTTCTTGGAGTCCCCCCTCTTTTTTTTTCTCATGGGGTGACTCCTTTGTCACTCAAAATTCGTGTCCGTCTCTGCATGTGTACGGTTTTTTTATGCACCCTGCAACTTCGTGTGTTCCCGTTTCTCCGCATACGTTGCATCTCGCCCCAATCTTTGTTTCATTCGGTCTCTCTGGCCTATTCTTTTGCTTCGCGAGTCCGCCTGAATCTGAATCAACTATGGTCGACTCGGCATTCATGGTTCCAATTTGAGTGAAAATGAATGATGGCTACGCGATTTGGGAGCACAGGATCTGCATTCCGAGGTCCGAGATTGTCCTCTCTCTCTCTCTCTCTCTCTCTCTCTGTGTGTGTGTGTGTGTGTGTGTGTGCAGATGGGTTGACTTCCTTGTGTGTAACGTGAGTCTGCGAGACATTTTTGTCGGAGTTCTCGCCTCTTGACCGGGAAGCGCGCAGATCTTCTCTGATGCTCTCTCAGCTTGGATTGCTTTTCTTCTCTGATGCTCTCTCAGCTTGGATTGCTTTTCTTCTCTGATGCTCTCTCAGCTTGGATTGCTTGTTTTCGCACGCACGCCAGCCTATCTGCCTGTCTGACTTTGTGTGTGTGCTGAAACAAGACACTTCTCACGAAAAAAGAAAATGAAATGTCCCTTCTTCTTTGGTCTTTCTTCACTCCACACTGATTATCAAAATTGGGAGGAAATTTCCTTAACATGAAAAATGCACTCTCGGTCCTACCTTCCCACAGTGAGTGGCGTGTTTTCATGACTTCACGATGCCGGCCACATTCATTCATTCATTCATTCAATCATGTGACCAAAAATGCAGAGCAACACACTCAGCCATCTCGTGGAGCGACGAAAAAAGTCAGTCAGTCAGACAGCCAGGGATTGACAGATCCCGTATACAGATAACCAGTGAAGGTGAACTACAGTCTTCTTCTGTAGAACGGGGGACGGGAAATTATTTTTGATCAGGGAGAGTGGCTTTGCAACAGGAAAGGAGAACGCAAAACACCGTTCCGTCTCAAATTGCTCCAAAAGAGCACACAGGTCTCTAGACCCCGTCTTTGAATGTTTTTGTTTATTGGTTCCATCCATCCTTCCTTCCCGCCTGCACGCTGACTGCGTTTAATTGCAGGTATGATGCCACGTGTGTGTGTCCAGCTCTCCCTGAGGAAGAAGCCCTTGCAGCAGTTCTGACAGCCGAGATCCTCACAGAGAGACGCATAGAGACCAAAAGGGAAGAGCTTATGGAGATCCTGGGGGGGGCTGCACAGATATGGAAGGCATTCGACTTTCTGGACTGCAGGTGGGTCGCTGAAAGGAGTATTTTGTTTTTCTCTGTCCAATTCGTTTGGGAGATTGTGTGTGCTCTTCGCGTTCTGGTTCTGCAAGTTCTCCTGCGATGTTTTGATGCTGCAGTGCCTGCCCGAGCTCCTTTTCTTTCCCTGCCATGGAACCCTTTGCCTTATTTCACTTATTGTTTTTTCTGAACTTCCTTCGCGCAGAAGCGAAGGATGTGTGACTCCCGGGGGGCTCCTCGAGATCCTCAACAGAGTCGCAATCTCAGAAGTGACATACCTCGACGTGAAGGGGCTCTTCAGAAGGTGAGTGAGTTTCGCGCGTGTCCCTCGATCATTCAAAAGACCCTACCTCTCCCTTCCTCGCGTTTTTCCTCCCGCCTCCCTCCCTCCCTCCCTCCCGCCCTGCATCTATCTATTTTCTCTTTACATGTGTACCGCAGTGTGTCTTCTTTCATTTTGATTTCTTCTCATACGCATCTCCGACCTTTTCTGTCTCCGGGGCTCCTTGTCAAGATGATAAACTGCTTGACTGTCTGTCTGTATGAACATTCATTCGCAGGTTCGATCGCAGAAGGGATCACGAGGGGAGGAGACCGCGCGACCGCCGCGTAACTCTGACTGACTTTGCCCGAGCCATCTTACCGTTGGAAGAGGACCCCCAGGAGGCCGCACGGAAGGCAGACGAGAGGGCAACCGTCAAGAAGGAGAGGAAAGCTGCGAAGTTTGAGGAGTGCAAGACGCATGAAGGGATGAGGAGACAACAGTACAGGTGAGTGAATGCACTGAATTCCAGAATGCGCCGAGGAAAGGCTGAATGAATGAATGCATCGTACATTCGTCCATCTGCCAAAGGTGAATAAGTATTTCGTCTTCTCTCGGACTCTGTCCTTCTCCTCTCTTTGGTCTCACGACCGCCTGTCCATTCATTTCTTCGTTCCATTCTTTTGTCGGCGTCTATCGCTGGTGTCGTTCGTTTTCTCCTTTTGTGTGCTTCACTTCCTGCACTCTTCTTCCGACAGACTGGCACTATGCAGCAACACAGGTTTGGAAGCCACGGCGGTTTTCATTATCCTCTCTGTACACTTACACACCTGCTTATGCTTGTGCAGTGACATTCCTCTGAAGCCTCAAAAACAGACAGCAGGGGAGGAGGAATCCTCTCCCTCTTACTCCCAGGATTTCTCTCCTTCCTCTCCCTCGTCAACAAAGAGACCCCAGAAAGGAGCTACAGGGAAAGCAACGGATGGAAAAGGAAGGGGCATGGAGACGGAAAACTTCAGAGATGACTCCCCTCTCTCGACTCGCGTGGTTAGTTTGTTTGATCCCTACATGGTCTTCTTCCCTTTTTAAATTACGTTTCCTCTTCTGATCAAAAAACAGTCAGTAATGGCTTTGCAAAGTGCACACACAATCAATTGACTTTCTTTGACACTCCCTCCTAGTTGCATCACCTGGTTGTCCCAGTGGTCTTCATGCGCTCAGGTGGTGTGCACAGGGTCTCCGTGACGTGGTTTTCGTCAACTCGCGAAACTTCTCTTCGCTCACTTTCTCTTCACTACAGTCCTAGCATCATCTGTGCCCGGCTTTCCCCTGATTTAGATTGACCTTGTCAGTAAAATCTCATATTTTCTCTTCATTCGCTAAGTCAGTGAGCTAGTCTGTCATCTAATCTATCGGTCTGCGTGTCTGCAGAAGTCTGTATGGGAGGGCAGCTTCAGGAACACAGGGGGAAGAGAAGAAGAGGAGCCCGAGAGGCCCAAAACCACCAAGGAGCTCTGTTCTCATTTCCCCTTCAAGAGAGAGCCCTGGTTCAATTGGAGGACCTCAAGGGGATCACCGCCAAGGTCACCACGAGTCAGACCGTGTTGCAGAAAGCGAATGGAAATGCCAAAACCACAAGAAATATCCAAACCAAAACCCCCACCCCCCCCACCCGAGGAACCTCCTCCCCCCCCCACCCCTCCCCCCGAGGAAGAGCCCCCACAAGAGGAAAGCGAGGAATGTGAGTGTTGTTGCTGTCCGTGTTGCACGGGAGCCTGCACAGTGTGCTGCTGCCCCCCTCCCCCCCTCTGTTTACCTGTTTGCGCTCCCTCATGCGTTGCTCCTCCTCCGGTGCTTCT
>JAHBMJ010001073.1:103567-116583 GCA_018398765.1 Chromera velia | reverse complement strand
TGTCTGTGGAGCGCTACAGACCTAGACTTAGTATGACTGGTTACTGCATAAGAACTGTCAGTTCGGGAGTCTTGTAGTACCAAAGCTATCAGTCAGGACAGTTACACAGACAAGACGAGCATGCACGTGAGTGGAATTAATTCTGATATTAATTCCAATACAGATACAACATTAGGGGCGCGCCCATAGAACGACATAGGCATGGACGGACTTGAATGCAAGCTTAGTACTCAACTTAGTGCATGACTGGAAAGACGCTTTCAGGATAATCTTACTCTTTGACTTAATTCATTACAGCATGATTAGCTCGGGCGATCAACTCCGGCTAGAGCGAACAACTACATATCGTAATGTAACGCAAGTGCCCCTCAGTCATATCATGCCGCGGAAGCGCCCCCTAGCTCGTAGCCGCGTCCCTCTACGCATTTGGGTCCCTCATCGAACCCACAGTCACATTCACACTATGTATGCTGCACTAGTAGACGCTGCATAACAAGAATGTAAAACATTTTTTATATAAGAAACGGTCATGTTGTTAACGCGTGATACATACATTTTGCACCCCTGTCCACAGATTCCAAACAAATATTGCTCTGATACGTACGCGATTATACGCGATCAACCATGTGCTCAAAACATCTTTTGATTGATCAAGCAACACCGTACACGAGAAAATGAAAGAAGTGAAATGCTAGACGAAGGAAAATAAAAAGGAAAGATGAGGGAACTCATTTGAAAAAAAAAAGTACAGTCGACCTGCCCGTCTCCTCCGCACAGACCCCCGCTCTCCCAACGCCCCCACCTTCTTTCTTTCTGTACAATTAAGTGCCCCTCCCGATGCACCTACCTTTCTTCCTTGCCCCGTCGGAAGGTCAACGCAAGAAAGACAAACGATCGGAAGGAACACGGAGCGGATGAGCGGACGGACGGGGAAGTGGAAAGGGAGACAAGGACAGATTCCAGAACAACAGCAGCAGCAAGAGAATTCGAGAGAAACAACAGCAACAGCAACAGCACCTCAACGCCACTCTTGTAGCGGTAAAATGTTTGTCCACACGCGGGAGGGGACAAAAGAAAATGGAAAGGCCCAGTGGACAGGACATTGCTTGTTTAACTCTTTTTGGTCGACAATCCACTTGAACCCCTCTTCCCCCGCATCTCTTCCTTTTCAATTGATTTCCTGCTTGAGGGTTTTCTTCCGTCTCTCCTCGTTGAGGCTGAGGAGCGACAGAGACGGCACACGAGTGGGAAGAGAACTTCCTCCCTCTACCCGGACATCCCCCTCTGCCTCTGCCGTTGAGAAGGAAGAGGAGGAGGAAGAGGACCCCGTCTGACAGGGACGTACTCGACCCTTCTCCCTTTCCTTCTCCTCCTCTTTGCCTCTCCCTCCTGCTGCAACCTGACGGCTCCTGCCAGAGGACACACCCATTCCTCTGTGATGCATGCCCGCTGCGCCCTTCCTCTGCTCCTCGAGAGTCTCTTTTGCCTTCTCTACACACCGACTTTGAGGTAAGACAAATCTAGAGGGCACATTAGAAGAGGAAGAAGGTGTCCCCCCCTCCCCTTCCCCCTCTCTGTTCTCTGAACACCCTCCGTCTCCATCTTTCGGAGTATTCGAAGGAGAAACAAAAATCTGCAGAGATAAACGATCCCCCTCTCGCCCCCCAACTTCATGTAAAGGAATCTCCATCTCCCCCCCCACCCCCCCGGGCCCAAACTCCCTGCACCTGCTCCGGAGCCTCGCCATCAGCAGCCGCAACTCCACGTCATCAAGCAGACCCTCACACGAGTCCACCAGACGCCTGCATGCAGCGCATCAAACAGACACACAGACAGGGAGGGAGGAACAGCCAGGGAGGGAGGAAAGCAGTCAGAGAGAGTAAGAAACCCAAGCGCATATCATCACGTACGTCCAGAACGACAAATTCTTCCAGGCACCACAAGGGTCACACAATTGTATGAGGAAAAACAATATCACACAGAAGGAGAAACCAACATTTACATCACGCTCCTTAACTCCCCTCCCGAACCCCAACCGACTGACCCTGCAGGATGCTGATCCCCCACTTCCTCTTCTCCTTCTTCTCCCTGTTGTTCTCTCCTCCTTGCTGCCCTCTCCCTTGCCTCCAGGAGAGAGGAGAGTCTCGCCACCTCCCCTGCCTCCACCGAGGAGGAGGGGGGCAGGGACAGAAGGGCCGCCCTCAGAGACTCGTCATCGATCTCTGAGCCACTGTCTACTGCAGCACTCACAGGCAGGCAGGCGTGCTTTCTTTCATGGTTGTAAACGCGAATTTAAGAGTCGAATTTCAAAAATGGAAAGCGGAAGGGACAGGTTTGGAAGAAACAGGAAAGAGAGAGCAGACGGAGACGGCGGGGAAAATGAGAGGGGCAAGTTTGTAAGAGGAGATGGAGGGAATGAAGCCCCTTGAATCCTGTAGCAATTTTCTCCTGCCGTGTTCTTTTTCATCAATAGTTGCACTGGGCACACACGCACGCACACACACATACACAAACACACTCGTACACATACAAATTGCGTGAGAGAGGGAGGTTTGGAGGAGAAAGAGGGAGAGAGCACACACACACAAAAAAGAAAGCAGAGATTGGAGTACTGACCTCCAGTGAGTGGAAGGGGCAGAAAGGGCACCGGCTCCTCCAGGTTCCTTTCTCCCGCCCTCTCCTTCTCTGTTTCTCTCTCCGACACGTTGCTCTGCAGGAATGCGGTCTCTCCCTGACCCCCTCCGCTTAATTCTACTCGGAGCCTCTCGTCATCGATCGGCACAACGGCAGCAGAAGAGGAGGAAGAAGACGGACGAGCTGAGGCCTCCCCCCGCAGTCCCAAACCTGAGTTCCCTTTTGGCTCTTCCTCTGCTTCGGGTGCTGAGTCTGCCTGAATGGCCGTCTCTGTGAGAGTGACGCTGTCACGAAACGACTGGGGGGGAATAGCCCAGGGGTCCTCTTCGCACTGCACTGCAGAGTCACAAAAGGTCCCTTCACCTTCCCTTCCCTTCGCGTTCTGTCTGGCACCTCTCCTGGCTGCCTCTGATGCAGACTTTGGTTTTGCTTTCACTTTTGGTTTCGGGGGGGCAGATGGAGGAACGGCAGGAGATGTGCCTCCCTTCAGATTCTTCTTTTCTCTCTGACCGTGCTGAAACAGCCTCTCTACTTTTTCTTTTTCTTTTCCACGCACGACCGCTGCAGAGGAAGAAGCGGAACCCAAAGAGATTGCAGCAGCGGCAGAAGAGGGCCGCTTCTTTGGCATGAGCTTTCTTTTCCCTGTCTTCACGATTGGTGCTCTGTCCGGATTCTCTTCAGCAGAAGACTTCGACTGTCTCGGCTTTCCTGCTGCTGGAGCAGATGCCGGAGAGGTCAGTTTCTTCCCCTTGTCTCCTTTCTGTGCAGACGTACCAACCTTTCCCTTTTCTTTCCCAGAGCTCACTCTCCCGAATCCCTCCCCAATCGAATCTCGACACCCCCCCCTGGAAACAGAACGTCTGAGAAGGACGGTAGAGCCCAGCGAAGTCGTGACAGAAGAAGCGGAGGGACCGGAAGAGGGACGTGAAGCGGGGGTGGAAGGACGGGAGGCGAGGGGAAGGTTCTTTTTTCCTTTCTGTTTGATGTTTCTAACGTCGTCTCCTCTTTCATTCGTCTTTCTTCCAGGCGTGCTCTGCTGCGGGGTGTTGGCACGGCGCTTTCGGGGCTCCTGGGGGGACGGGGGAACGGCTTCGGCAGACGAATTGGAGGGCCCCGGCGTACGTGGGCCCTCCGGCTTTGCTGCCTGGGCCTTTGCCTTTTTCTGCCCGCTTCCTTTTGTTTTTGGGTTCTTTTTGGGTTCAGAAGACACGGCAGGAGTCACGCTAGTCCCTCCTCCGTGTGCCCTCCCTGAAGATCCCTCAGGATCTGCTGCTGCTGCCGTCTCCCTGTCTCCAACCTCTCCGCTGTCTGGCTGCTGTGCGTGTCTTTTTCTTTGCTTGTCCTTCTGCTGGCGAGAGGACTCCAGAGGGGGGGACGGGGGGGTTGTGCATGCGTGGGGGTGCTGTGGGGGGATTGCGTTCCTCTCTGTTTGCCTTTGTCGGTCGTGACATTCGGCAGAGAAGCAGAGGGAGGAAGAGACGGGAGGGACGAAGAATTCGTCCCTGTGTTCCTCGGAAGGGGAGAACGAAGGGACGCGAGGAATGGCCTTTCCGGGGCCCCTCGAGGAGACAGAATGATGAGCCGATGTATGGTGGAAGGTGGCGGAGCTGTTCAGGAGTCTTCCCGCCCCCCTCTGGGCGGGGGGGGGCGTCAGAAGGGCGTGTGCGTGCACAGAGGGACGGGGACAGGAGGCGGGGAACGACAGAGGACTGCAAAGGAAAACGACGAAACCAACCACACAGGACAGAGAGAAGATGAGTTTTCGTTTCTACTCAACGATGTATGATTGAGTTGACCTCCGTGTACGATCAGATGAGCAAAGTGGCATGCACTCAAAATTAGCTCGGAAAAAAAAGAAATGATAAAAAGGGGGCAACGCCAAAACGGCTTGAATGCAAAGGCCCGCCGAGAAGACAGGCACTAAGATAGGCAGGCAGGGACGCGGGGAGGAAAAAACCAAAACTTCGTACGCATGCACTTTCCTTCGTTCCGTAGTTCGGTGCGGGAAACGGGGAAGGCAGACAGCACAACAGCAAGACTTGATTGCTGATCGAGTGACAGGAAACGACAGAAGTCGCAGAGAGCAAGCAATGGGAAAGAAAAAGAGACACAAGAGAGACCCATCACTGACCTGAAAAGAACGCTTTGCGCCTCCCACTCTTGGCTTCTCTCCACATCGTGCCATCCAACCGCACGTGCACGAGCTCCCCCCCCAAATCCCCCCATCTCTGCTTGTGCCCGCGCATATGCATATTCCTCCGCGTCCCTCTCTCTTCTCTTGTCCGTCGCTTCTCGCAAGGCACGGCAAGAGCGCAGGAGGGCACGGAGACTGTCCGTACTCTCATTGCTGGACTGCTCCCCTTCTTCTTCCGCTTTTTCTTTTCGCTTCTCCGTCTTCTTCTTTCTTTCCTCTCCTTTCCCCCCAGCTGTCTTGGTTCGGGTGGGAGTCACGAATGCCGATGAGGGCATCTGAGGGGAGAGGTCGTCAGCCTGGGGTGTCTCTGGAGGGGTTGCAGAGGGGGGAGAGGACGTCTTCATGGCGCTTGTTGGGGGAGTTCCACCAGATGAGGCCTTCTTTTTCTTCTTTTGCAACTTCGGAGCGGACTCCTTGTGGGCCTTTGTTGTTGAAACTTCCATTGTCCCTCTTTCTCCTTCCTGTTGTTCTCTCTCTGTGTCTTCCAAAGGGAAGTGAGAAGACGAATTCACAGAGGAAGATACCTCGGGGTGGATTGCTTCTACTTCTCTCTGTGCAAGAGACGAAGAGGAGACTGCACTTACAGGGCGAGACCCTGGCTTTTTGGCCTTCTTGGACTTTGACTTGGGCGCACTGGCGCTGGTGGGGGTGGGGGTGGAAGAGGGGGGGTGGAGGGATTGTGGGTCCGTGTCCTCGGGTGTGGGTGCAGATGGGGGGGCAGACGGTTTCTTTTTCTTTTTTTCCTGTCGTCCAGTCTTTTGGTTGGCTGACGGGGGGGAGGGTAGAGTGGCATCAATGCAAGCATGCTGAGCCTGTTCTTCCCCTTTTGGCTCCTCCTCTATCTTCTCTTTTCTGTTACCTCTTTCCCCTTCCGTTGCCTTTGCCTCGTTTGTTGTGGGAGGGACGGATGATGAGGAGTCGGAGACTTTCCGTAATTCCAAAAGTCGCAACACACGACGAGCGCGGTCTTCTGCCATTTCAACAAAAGTCTGCTGCTGTGATGTAGAGGAGGAGGAGGAGGGATTTGGGCCCACGTCCTCTTCTCCTGTCCCTGCTACCTGTCCTTTCACTGTCTCTTCTTCTTCCTTCTCCTCCGTGTGCTTTTCCTCTTGTTGTTCTTCTTCTCTGTCAACGTCCACCACTTCCCCTTCAGGCCCTCCTGCCCAGTCAACGTGCTCAATCCTCCCCTCCCTCCCCGCTTCCAGAAGAGAGGAAGAAGAGACGGGAACGCAACCAGAAGCCGAACTCAAATCCAGCCCTCTGCCCTCAACTTGGCGAGGAGGAACCCTCTGAGTGCCCATCCCCCCCATAACACTACGCAAGTCACTCACCGTCTTCGGAACTGCTTGACACTGTCTCCATGCAGCCACGCAAACAGGAGCACCAAAGGACTGCATGGGGGGAGGGGGCACGTGTTGATTCCCCCCTGGCCAGGCACCCTGGGAGGGCTGAGGTGGTGCGCCGGGTGTGAATGTTGACATGGGTCGGGGGAAGTGGTGAGCCGGGTGCGCCCACATTTGCGGTCGCTGCGGGAAGACGTGGGAGGGCGTGAGAGAATGAGGAGGGCCGTGCGGGCGTGGCGGTTGGCAGTGGGATGAGGGGGGGTGAGGAAACCATTGGCCGGGGGGCGGAGGAACAATGTGAGAGGAGGGGGGGGGCAGAGGGAGGGGCCAGGGATGAGCAGGGGCAGGCGCTGCGGTAGGCTCTGGTTTCTCTTTCTGTCTCTGATGGCAGTGCGCTTGTGTGTGTGAGTGATCTGCGAGAGAGTTCGTGCTGTGCGGAAGGGCAACGGAAGACCTTGCCTTTTGGGCTTTGTCTTTGTCTTTCTTTTCCGTCTTCTGCTCGTGTTCATCTTTTTCGGAGTCTGAGGGGCTGAGGGGGGACGGGTGGACAGTCAGGGTGCCTCTTTGCTTTCCTCGAGATGCCTGTCTGTTTTGCGCTGTCTGTTTCTTGTCGGCTTCAGGGGCAGCTTCTCCTTTCTCTTCTTCGAAGAAATGACTGTTGCCAAAAGAGGCGTCTGCATGCAGAAAACATGGAATGATCAGGGTGGGGGGAAAGGAAACAACGAATCTGGTCGGGTCTACCGTATGCGAACAGCGATAGAGAGAGAGAGAGACAGAGAGAGAGAGACAGAGAGAGAGAGAGAGACAGAGAGAGAGAGAGAGAGAGAGAGAGAGAGAGAGAAAGACAGACAGACAGAGAGACAGACAGAGAGAGAGAGAGACAGAGAGAGAGAGAGAGAAATGGTACTTCTTTTCTCTCACACATCACAGCGAGCTTTGCTCTCTTCCGTTCCTTCCACTCTTTACGGAAGTGCAAATTGACAGACAGAGAGGCAGACACAGCGAAGACGGGGGAATGCCCTGAAAGCTACTTGCCTGGTTTCTTTTCTGTGAGAAAAAAAGAAAGCGTTCTTCAAAGCTTCAAAAGCTGCATAGATCATTACTTCCCTCCCTTGAGACACAAGAGGCCGGTGCAGAGACCACAGAAAGGAAAGGAAACCTGCTGAGGGAGGCACTCGTTCCTCTGTTCTTCGTCGTCCCTCTTCCTTCATCGTGTATCATTCATTGATGAAACGGCTGTCAGTGTGGGGCATCCAGTTACTTACTGACCTTTTAGAGACTCCTGGCGGCTCTCCTTTCCGTCTCCCCTTCTCGCTTCCCCTTCTTCCTCTCCTGCTCTCCTGGTAGAACCACAGACGGACTCACAGGGAGACTGGTGGGAGGTCGAGGGGCACATGCCCCTCCGGCTCTGAGTAGGGCCTGCTGGAAGGGGGGGCGGTCCTTCTGCTGATGCCCCTCCCTCTGCCTCTACTGGACATGCCGACTGCACGCACATTCGTTCGTTCGTTCACCCACCCCGCATGAATGGAGTCGTTTTTTCAATTAACGCGAAACAGAAGGGAATGAAGGAGGGAGAAACGATGAGGGAATGCACAGAAGAAGAGCACTCAGTCGGTGTCTGGGTGATAGACTGGAACGCACGTAAGGGAGCGAACTCGAGGAAAGGTGTTACGGTTGTTGATGAGAAAAGGATCGCAGGGAGGCGGTGAACAAAGAGGGGTGCACAGACGAAAAGAACAAGGGACGAAAAAATAGTCTGGAAGGAAGAGCTGCGCAGTCATCTACCAACCCACACCCATCGTTCATTTGACAACGCATAAATTGACCCCGCGTGCCTGCCTATTCTCAAGGGACCCGACCTCTTTTGTCAGAGGCCTGTCCTGACTCTCCTGGTGCTCATGCGCCCTGGAGGACACAGTGCCGGCCGTTTGCCCAACAGCTGTCGGACGAGTTGTAGGTGTGCAGGGGTCTCTGCAGTCATCATGCAAAGAGAAAAGAAAAACTGCTCCAGGCTGCCGAGCTACTTTCTGTGAATGGATCGGTAGCACTTCATTGAGGAGAATAGACACTCTATTGACCACTGGTTCAATCTTGCAGCCCATTCGTCGGTTTGTCAGGGAGCCTCATATGGCAGAGCGGACTAACCAGCCTCACGAATGATGAAAAACAGAAAGGAACAGAGGGAAACAAGGGAACAAAAGACTGACTTCATTTTCAGTCTGACGGGTGCTCCTAATTGAGCAGGACGTCACACAAGAAGGACCACAGTTGTTCTAGATCTTCCGAGGCTTCCTCCGATTGCGAATCCTGAGAAAAAGCCTAAAAGCCAAGAGAAAGGAGGGCGAAATTTAGCGTCTTGCAGTTGCCCTTTTGACTGACTGTTCCTGAATGTCGGGCCGCTTCTGCACAAAAACAGAACCTTGCTGCACGGATGCAAAGGACTCAACTACACTTTCACTTTGTGCCGAGCAAAATGGCTCGTTTCTTTCCCCACGTGCTGGTCTTCTGTCTTCTCCCATTTCTCTGTCGATGGAGACGAAAAGAGAGACGGCAGGCCGAAAGAGACACGAGCAGGCAGAAAAATGCAACCCACTTGGTTCACACTCCAAGCGGCAAGTCTCCAATTGACCAGCGAATTCCAACGTCTGGCTCTCGCTCCACAGGAGCTCCTTTCTTCAAAGCGCCCTGGCTGTGAGGCTCCGAAGATTCCTGTCGAAGGAGCGTATCTCTTCCAGTCGAAAGAAGTGGCCGCCCGATTTAGTGATTCACCCCCTCAAACTTCAACTGGAACATTCTATGCCGAAGATGCAGGCCAGTGCAGGTGTGCAGAACGGATAGAATTCGAGGTAAGAGGTCTTCACAAAGGCTGCACCGCTTCGGTCTAGTCACTTGTCTGGTACTTGGGAGGGGAAAACTGGGTCAACAAGGGGAACAACAAGGGCATCTTGTGCAGAGACTGACATTTTTTTGTTTTCATGAGTTCGCGGCGGCGCGCGAAAGTGACCCTTGGGTGGCGCATGGTGGCGCCGCGGGCCGCGCGGTATCAGTACGTGCGCATGTGGGCGCGCGCGGCGCCACCCACTGAAATTTGTGAGACATTGTGAGACAGCGGAACTTGCAGAATTAATTGCTGTTCTCAACTCTTTGAAGACGCCTTCGAAGTTGAATCGACTTCTGCTCCAGCGTCTCAACTGCTTTTGTGTGATGAATCATTGAATGAGGCCTCATGCAAGACACGAACTCCTGAAGGTTTCTCTGTTCTGTTCGCAAAGGAACGATTGACTGTTGACACCTCCTGAGTTCCTCTCGACCTTGGGCAGGCAGGATATTGAACCTTCCTGAAGACCAACGACATCACTCTCTTCCTTTCCGGCGACTTGAAGCAGCTCTGTTTTCTTCAACAACCTTTTCTTCTAGTGCCCCTGTCACTGTGATTCCCTTGCGGAGTTGCTGTGGAGCACTGCTGGAGGAGGGAAAATTCGCGCAACTAACCGCGTGCACAACCACAACGACTTTTCAGACTGAATATGGGTCAGCCTCAAAGGTTTCCCGATCTTCTCCTGCTTTCCTGTTTTTCATCTGATGATGATTTCATGTTTGGCCATGTAGATTGCTACCGCTTTGCCGGCCTATCCTGTCTGTTTTCTTTCGTTGTCGCTGTCCAGATTTCTGTGGTTCCCTTTCGCCCACGAATTCTGTTGAGGTACCAACACCGAAATGTGTCCCTGCGATTCAGTCAACGCGCCTAGCCTGCGTGGGTAATTAGCCCTCTTCCATGCAGTTTCCGTATGTCCCTTCTGTGGGTGCCCGTTCTTTCTGTTTTGCAGATCAACCCGAACGATTCTCTTTCGCGGGCCACATCGTGCCTCCCAGCCCGAACCCGAACCAGAGCCCCCAGCACCCCGAGCCCCCCAGGGCTGCCATCTCTCTTCCTGCGTATACCGCTACCGACAGGTATATCCCTAGGGAGAGGAAGGGCCGGCCGCGCAAGGGTGAGCTTCGGCCCCCACCCATCTGCGATCACGGAAGGAGAAGGGGGCACTGCAAAGAGTGCGGAGGGGCGCAGTTCTGCCCCTGCGGTAGAGTGAAAAACCGGTGTGTGACGTGCAGGGGGAGTGGCATCTGTATTCACGGAAAGCGCCGCGAGCGGTGCAGGCCGTGCGGGGGGTCCCAGATCTGCCACCATGGCAAACGCAGGGAGGGGTGCAGGAGGTGCGACGGGTCGATTTTCTGCGTCCACGGCAGGGTCAAGTATACCTGCAGGGACTGTGGGGGGTCGGCAAGGTGCATGCATGGCAGGATGAAGCGTGTGTGTAAGGAGTGTGGGGGCTCAGCACTGTGTGAGCACGGGAGGGAGAAGCGCCGCTGTTTTGCGTGCGGTGGTGCAGAGTGGTGTCTTCACGGAAAGCGAAAGAATGTATGCCTCGAGTGCGACGGTCGTGCGCTCTGTATACACCGAAAGTACAAGGGGAAGTGCCCTATTTGCAATCCCAAAAAGTACTGTGTGCACAACAGGCTGAGGGGCACATGCAGAGACTGCGGAGATGAGAGATTCTGCATGCACGGGAAAGACAAACGTTTCTGCAAAGAGTGCGATGGCAGTGCCATCTGCAAGCACGGAAACAACAAGTACCGCTGCCGCAACTGCGGTTCCCCCGCGTTCTGCAAAGAGCACAGACGCGACAAGCGCACGTGCCGTCTCTGTTGGGCCCTCAATCCCTGCGAGCACGGCATTCCCCGTTGCCGGTGCCCAACCTGCTGCTTCATCAGACGCAAGCCCCGCGTCTCGAAGAAGCAGAAGGAGCTTCAGGAGCAGCAGGAGGTGGACACCTCGGATGAATCCGACTACGAGGAGAGAGTGCAGGTGAAGAAGGTGGAGGGTTGGGGGAAGGAGAAGAGAGAGGGGTCAGCAGAGAAGAGGGGAATGAAACGCAACAGAGAAGACGAGAACGAGCTCGAGCTCGACTGGGAGTGGCCGGAAGAGTTCGAGGAGGGAAAGGGGGATGAGGAGTGTCCGACAGGGGATGAGTCGGCAGGGTCAGAGCAGGAGGCGGTGGTGAAGGAAGAGGAGGACGATGGGGGAGAGGCTCTGAGGAGGCTCTTCAAGAGAGCGAGGACAGGGTCTGGATCTGTGGGGGGGGGAGAGAAAGAGAGGAAAGAACAGAAAGCGACAGAGGGGGGTGCCGCCGCAGCAGTAGCAGCAGCAGCAGCTGCCTCCTCCTCGTCCGCCTCTTCCCTTTCCCCTCCTCTGAAGACCCCCGAACCTCCCGTGATGACGATCGTGGTTGAGGATGTGGAAGAGGAAGGAGGAGAAGGAGAGGGAGCAGGGGGGCCTCCTGAGGCCAGGGGGGGGGATGCGAATGCGAATGGGGGGATGGTGCTGGCAGGGGAGGACATGGAGGTGGAGGCAGAGGATGTTGAGTTTGGGGTCCCTGAGGACATCGAGGTCCCTTTTTTCTGAATTCTCTTCTCTGACTTCTCTTCTCCTCTTGTTGGTTGATCGGTCTTTCGAGAGCGTTCGCTGCCTGTGTGTGTCTTCCTCCTTCCTTCCTTCCTTTCTGAAGAGAGCGAGGGGGGGGTGGGGGGGAGAACAGGTGCCCGAAAGAAGAGAGAGGGAGGAGGGAAGGAAGTGAGCAGGGAAGGAGGAAGTGATGGGACATAGATCGAAAGAAATGAGGTGGAGGGGGGGAGAGGGTGTGCTGTTGTTCTTGAATGAATGATCGTGGCAGCTTTCACGTTCTCGTCTCAATTCTTCTTGCCTTACTTTTCTGTTTCCTCCTCTTCCTCTTCCTTTTGTTTTTTTGGTCGCTTGTACAAAGAGGACTGCAGCTTCTCTTCTCGTCTTTCCCACTCTCTCTCTCTGTATAGATAGAAAGGAAAACTCTCGGAATTCCGTCTTCGATCTTCCGCGTGCTGTCAGCCAGAAAGAGAAAAAAGGCATCCAAGAACAGCCTTCAAGAAAAGAACAAGTCGAAATCCAACAGAAATTGCTGCAGCAGGGAAGGGACGGCGGATGGGAAATTTGCGAGAGAGAGGTGAAGAGCTGAGGGGAGGGGAACGATGGGCTCATTCGCGGGGCCCTCGGTCCTTTTTGTCTTTCTTTCTTTCTTTCTTTCTTTCTTTCGTTGTTTGTTTGTTTGTGTATGCTGTTGAGGGTAGGAAGTCATTCTCCCGGACTGACTGAGGGCGGACGGATGTGCAAAGCAAAAGAAGCCACACACTTTCCCTCCCTGCATACGCGAAAGGGGGGAGGGGGAACCAAAGCCGTTCCCTTGTGCGTGTGGATCTCTCTCTCTGTTCATCCTCCTCTCTCCCTCCTTCTCTCACTCCCCCTCTCTCGTTTCTTTTTGCGTGTTCTGCTTGTCGATCAGTGAAGGCGGGAGGAAGGAGGGCACAACCTCAACAGGACAGAAGAGGAAAAGGGCGCAGCGGTTGGAAGCTTGTGATCGAGTTGGAAAGGAGGTGTGCGTGTGTGCATGTGAGTGTGAGTGGATGTGTGTGTGTGTCATGAATACATGCATACGATGGAGGAGAGGGACGCGCCGGGGTGGATGCATGGGTGTGGATGGATGAAATGATGGATGCATGCATGACTCCATAAATGTATGAATGGCTGGCTGGCCGGGGTGCGTGAGAGGGACCGAGTGAGGAATCGCGTGAGTTTCTCCTCTTCTCTTCGCGATTGAAGGGCCGCGACCGAGACTGCCCTTTGCCCACGATCATAGGGATCATAGTAAATAAGCAGGGTAGTTGCATGAGAGGAGGTTATTTAATTAGTTGGATTTCTCTCTCCTCATTTGGTTGTTGCTGCAATGACTGACCAATTCATTCATTCATTGATTCAA